>JALAJA010000185.1:0-35000 GCA_023376005.1 Doryteuthis pealeii | reverse complement strand
TAAACCACAAGACTTTTTTTCCTTGATCAAGATTTTATTTCGCCCATGTTCATCCGCGTGGTGATATATCAACCCCAGCAGAGAGAGAGAGAGGAGAGAGAGAGAGAGAGAGAGAGAGTAGAGACTTACTTGCTGCTTAATTTCTTCTTTATTTCTTCTAGTCACCATTTTCCTCCTCTTCTTCTTTCGCCGTCATTTTGTCGTCTAGTCTTCTAACTGCTAAGGCGTTCTTTTAAGGACTAACTCTTTTAGTCATGCAATTAATTATACCATAAGACTTTTTTTCTTGATCAAGATTTTATTTCGCCCATGGTTCTTCCGCGTGGTGATATATCAACCCCAGAGAGAGAGAGAGAGAGAGAGAGAGAGAGAGAGAGAGAGAGAGAGAGAGAGAGAGAGAGAGAGAGAGAGACTTGTTGCTAATTTCTTCTTTATTTCTTCCAGTCACCATGTTTCCTCCTCCTCTTCTTTCGCCGTCATCTTGTCTAGTCTTCTAACTTGCTTTCTAAGGGTTTCTTTTAAGGACTAACTCTTTTAGTCATGCAATTAATTAAACATAAGACTTTTTTTTCTTGATCAAGATTTTATTTCGCCCATGTTCTTCCGCGTGGTAATATATCAACCCCAGCAGAGAGAGAGAGAGAGAGAGAGAGAGAGAGAGAAGAGAGAGAGAGAGAGAGAGGAGGGGACATTCTCTCTGCTAAAAATTCAGGTTGTATCTGATTCTCTTTCAGATGATGCGCGAGATTCGCGCCTCTAGGGGTCAGAGAGCTATAACCATCCTGGTAGTTTTCCATTCCCTGATCTGAAAACCGATGGTCACTTTGAATTAAGCAACAGGGTCTGTCAACAATTTATGCTACCACATAAATTGTAACATTAGCATACCATTGTTAGTGAGTTCAATTCTCTATAATGTTGGCCTTGTGCGGCATCTAAGCTACGATTAGTAAATAACTATAAAGGAAATGTCTAAGATCAAGGTTTATACAATTTTTTGATAGAATAAGTATCATAGAGTTATTTTATAATTGACGTACATAAAGAAAAAATCTCTCTCCAGCCGTCCATAAACACAAACACACATTTAGCTAAAAAGGTTAAAAGACAACAGCAAATTAATATGGAAGAAGTAAATCAAAAGATATCGGCTATAGAAGGAAGACTCAAAAGATATTGAGAGAGAACTAAACAGTACAAACAAAATAGGACCTTCCAAAACAATGAAAATAAATTTTATGAACAAATTAGTGGATCAAAAACAAACACAGGTGAACACCCAAATGCAACAGAAGCAGAAAAGTTTTGGAGTAATATATGGAAGAGGAAAATACACAATATAAAATCGAAATGGATAAGTGATATTAAGAATGAACTAATGGAAATTGAGGAAGGACCTGTAGCAAGTGTTTATATAATTACGCTCAAATCGGTACTCAAGAAAGTAACAAATTGGAGAACACCAGGCCATGATGGCATACATGGATTCTGGTTCAAAAAATTTACTTCTATCAACAAAAGAATGGCCCAGCAACTGAACAGATGTCTACAAGAAACAGAAGTACCCGAATGGATGACGAAAGGGATAACTACTCTAATCCAGAAAGACCCACAAAAAGGAAACATCCCCAGCAATTATAGACCAATAACTTGTCTACCTATGATGTGGAAAATATTGACTGTTGTTATAAAAGAAGAAATATACTTTTCATTCAATTGGCGTAACTAATATGGGAGATCCTCTACTTCAGCATCCAAAATCCGCGCAAAGCAGATCAATGTAGGTCTTTACCGGATGGTTCACACTGGGAAGCCCATGTGCCGGTTTCCACAGGAGAACGTCACTTATAAGTTCGTCCCTGCTTCTCCAGCATATCTTGTTTGTCTTACTCGGATGGGCTGACTTCTGATTTAGGTCGGAAAATCAAAACGGAAAGTATTTTGGTGGTCCCAAATGACAGTTTAACTACAGTCTATGAATTAACATTTTGCGAATTGGGTTACGGTTTTAGGGGATTAAGGTTGTTTTTAATTACATATTGCTTTAAAAAATAACAAAAACCCCAAATTAACCCAAATTATATACATTTAATGATGAAAAATATTTTTTTAAACTAAGTTTAATTGAAATTATACATTGCAACACTAACACAAACAACTGTCTCAATAATAGATTCAATAATTAATTTCAATGGTTAATTAAATGTATAGTAATTTGTTTGTTTTCTCAGTACACACACACACACACATATATATATATATATATATATTATATATATATATATATATAATTATATATAAAGTTGTGGCCTAATAACGGTATCAACCGGACAGCGAGAAAGTCTATCCCCTTTTCACGAGCGATAGACAAATGTGTAGCAATAATCTCTGGAACGCTAGATGGGAAAAGCAGGGAGCGAAGCAACACGTGTTGAGCGTTTAACAGCTTTTATTAGACTCCTCTAGCGAGTTTTACCCTCGCTAGGGGGACATAACAACAACAATCAAAGGGGCATAACCCTTTATTTAGTTCTTATCAGTAATTGCTTACTGATGAAACAAAATGAGATGGTTTTGCTGGGTTGGGGAACCACACCTTCCCCAGGCACCAAACTTCCCCAGCCCCCAAACCCTCCCAGCCCCCAACCTTCCCAGCCCCCAAACCTTCCCCACACCCCCAGCCCCCACACCTTCCCCAGCCACCAAACCTTCCCCACTCCCAAACCTTCCCCAGCTCCTCACTTTACCACACAGATCAGATTACACAATTTATGTTACTCATGTTCTGAGTTGTCGGGGACTGGTATCGAACCAGGAACCTCACGGTTACTCGTCGAACGCTCTACCAACTGATCTAAACATTTCTGCAACCTTTGACATTTGATCACAGAAATACTTTTAACACCTATTCACCGAGTGCACATTTTCGGAAAATAAGAAAGTAGAAACTGCGTAAACAACAATTCCTTCTGCCCTACATTTATTTCCCGCTCTTCTTCGCAAATTTGATTAGACCATTTTGTTTTTTCACGATATTATCAAATCGGCCATAAAAACAATTAGACCAAAGGACACTTCGCACGTATTTCTTCTCTTTTTTTTATTTTCGTTTTTTTTTTTTGATACATTCCTTTCATCTTTCTACTTTTTTCTTTTTCTTTTTTGTTTTTCAATTTTCCACGAGAAGGATCTGCGTTATCACATTAACACGAAAGTGTTGCGACGAATTATTTCCTTCATTACTTAAAAAGAATCAAAAAGTAAAAGAAAAAAGAAGAAAAAAAGAAGAAAGAAAGACAAACCCCCCAAAAACAACCTGTACATCATCATGGTGCAATGGTTCGTGAGTTCGATCCACTCTAGGTGTCCCATATTTACCAATACTATGTGTCAGAGCCTCAGCAGAACATATATATATATATATATATTTGGGAGAATATGTGCTTAATTGAAGTCGTACCCAATTTTGAAAGTTAATTAATTAATAATTAATTTATTAGGCGGGCATACCTATTAAATATAAGGCTAAACAAATCGAGAAAAATCAATCTCTATATGTACATTTCGGCCTATTAGGCCTCATCAGCAGAGCTATAGATAGAAAGACCGCCTCGTGCGTGATTCGAAACCCGTCTGTCAAGCTGACAGGCGAGTACCGTAACCTCCACACCAAGCGGACCCTCTTAGATTTTCCGTTTTGAATCACGCACGAGGCGGTCTTTCTATCTATAGCTGCTGATGAGGCCTAATAGGCCGAAATGTACATACAGAGATTGATTTTTCTCGATTTGTTTAGCATTACATTTAATAGGTATGCCCGCCTAATTAATTAATTATTAATTAATTAACTTTCAAAATTAGGTACGACTTCAATTAAGCACATATTCTCCCAAAAATTGTCGGCTAAATAAAGCCATATCATAAACACACCGCGTGTGTATTTACTTTCTCATATATATATATATATATATATATATATATATATATATATATATATGTTTTGGAGGTTGATTTTGAAGGCTATCACAATGCAGGTGTAAAGAAAAAATTGTAAGGTAACATTGGTGTTGTGAGTTAACCTGTATTTTATTCTTGGATTTTCGAGATAAAATCTCTTTTTCAGATGATCCCTGGAACTGAAGTAGTCTAGTTATAGCATTTCTTTTTAAATGAATTTTTTTGTTGAAAATGATGATATTTTTTATAACTGTATTCTCGTGTTGCATGTTTACGTGAATGTTTTTTGTTTGTTTGTACGTGTGCGTATGTTGTCATACGCGTGTGTATGAAAATGCGTGTAGGCTGTGACGTTATGACTGTATCCACGCGCGGCTGTGCATATAAATAACCGTATCCACGTGCGTATGTGCGTATGAAAGAGCGTATTTGTGTTTGGTGGCCATGGTGATGTATAATATATATATTGGTACTTAGCTGCCGGATCGCGTGTTTTGAAATATGTGTATTTGGGCAACATTCTTTCATTTATACATGTAGAATTAAACAAAAGATACGTCTCCTGTTTAACAATTATATTTTTGATCTTTTCGAACTTTCTGGCCAAATCTTTTTTAGTAACCATTTCTCTCTTTCGTTCTTTCTTTTTTTTCTAATAACCCTTTTCTTTCTTCCTTCCTTTCTTTCTTTCTTTTTTCTAATTACCATTTCTCTCTTTCTTTCTTTCTTTCTTTCTATTTCCTTTTCTAAAAATTCTTTCTTTCTTTCTTTCTTTCTTTCTTTTTTCTTTCGTTTTTTCTTTCATTCTTTTTTTCTAATAACCATTTCTTTCTTTCTTTCGTTCTTTTTTCTAATATTAAAAAGAAAGAAAGAAAGAAAGAAATGGTTATTAGAAAAATGAAAGGAAAGAAAGAAAGAAAGAAAGAAATGCTTATTAGAAAGAAAAAAAAGGAAGAAAGAAAGAAAGAAAGAAAAAAGAAAGAAAGAAATGGCTATTAGAAAAAAAGAACGAAAAAATGGTTATTAGAAAGAAAGAAAGAAAGAAAGAAAGAAAGGAAAGAAGAAAGAAATGGTTATTAGAAAGAAAGAAAGAAAGAAAGGAAGAAAGAAGAAAGAAGAAAGAAATGGTTATTAGAAAGAAAGAAAGGAAGAAAGAAAGGAAAGAAGAAAGAAATGGTTATTAGAAAGAAAGAAAGAAAAGAAAGAAAGAAGAAAGAAAAGGAAAGAAGAAAGAAATGGTTAAGAAAGAAAGAAAGAAGAAAGAAGAAAGGAAATGGTTATTAGAAAGAAAGAAAGAAAGAAAGAAGAAAGAAAGGAAAGAAGAAAGAAATGGTTATTAGAAAGAAAGAAAGATAGAAAGAAAGGATGAAGAAAGGAAGAAAGAAAGAAATGGTTATTAGAAAGAATAAACGAAAAAAAAAAAGAAAAAAAAGAAAGAAATGGTTATTAGAAAGAAAGAAAGAAAGAAAGAAAGAAATGGTTATTAGAAAAAAAGAACGAAAAAAAAGAAAAAAAGAAAAGAAATGGTTATTAGAAAAAAAAGAACGAAAAAAAAGAAAAAAAAAAGAAATCGTTATTCGAAAGAAAAAAAAGAAAAAATGGTTATTAGAAAGAAAGAAAGAAAGAAAGGAAGGAAGAAATAAAGAAATGGTTATTAGAAAAAAAGAACGAAAAAAAAAAAAGAAAAAAAAAGAAATCATTATTCGTAAGAAAAATAAGAAAAATGGTTATTAGAAAGAAAGAAAGAAAGAAAGAAAGAAAGAAAGAAAGAAATGGTTATTAGAAAAAAAGAACGAAAAAAAAAGAAAAAAAAGAAAGAAATAGTTATTAGAAAAAAAGAAAGAAAAAATGGTTATTAGAAAGAAAGGAAGAAAGAAAGAAAGAAAGAATTCCGAAGAACTCTAAGCTAATTAAATAAAATAACGAAGCACGTGTAAAAATGTGCCTAATTCAATTAATTTTGATTCGATTTTGAATTCCTTTCATCTTACTTATTGGCTCTTCTTATCACAACTGACACTGGGTCACTTAGTGGACTATGAGGAATAAGGAAAGGACAGGAAAAATAACGGATAAAAGCTTTAATGTGTGGAGATCAAAATAGACTTTAAAAAACGTAACAAACTCCCATGAAACTTCAGACCGGAAATCCCCTCCGAGCATGTGCAGAGAAAAAAAGACTCCCATCCTATCCCCACGATAATCTCTCGGCCATTTGAACTTAGGACTTAACTGGGACACTAATAACATGGGCTCTTCGAGGCCTGTGTTTGTTAATGTAAATTAACAGCGTCGATCTCAGGGGGGCTATCCGCCCCAGGCAACACCCGCCCCTCGATTTAAAGGGACAGGGCTGGGTTTATTGCCCAGTATCTGAGGCGAACCCTCGAGGGGGAATGCTGACGGGATCAACGTATTTTTTGTGTCTACCACCCATGAGCTTCGGCTTGTGGGTGGGCCTACATAAAAATGTTCTTGTGTCACGCCCTCATAAGTGGGGTGAGAGGCAAATACCCTTAATTGGGACGAGATATTACTACTGGGCAGGAAGAAGTTTCCTTACTGCGTTGTGGTTATGACCAGTGAATAAAGCTTGAATCCTAAAACTATTTTTTGTCTTTGTCTCTTCATTTTCTTTCCTTGAATTCCTTTTCAGTGAGTCCACTCACCATTTCTTTCTTTCATCCTTTCTTTCGTTCTTTTTTCTTTCTTCCTTTCATTCTTTCTTTCTTTCTTTCTTTCTTTCGTTCTTTTTTCTTTCTTTCTTTCTTTCTTTCTTTCTTTCTAATAACCATTTCTTTCTTTTTTCTTGCTTTCTTTCTAATAACTATTTCTTTCTTTTTTTTCGTTCTTTTTTTCTAATAACCATTTCTTTCTTTCTTTCTTTCGTTCTTTTTTCGTTCTTTCTTTCGTTCTTTCTTTCGTTCTTTCTTTCTTTCTAATAACCATTTCTTTCTTTCTTTCTTTCGTTCTTTTTTCGTTCTTTTTTTCGTTCTTTCTTTCTTCTTTCTTTCTTTCTTTCTTTCTTTCTTTCTTTCTTTCTTTCTAATAACCATTTCTTTCTTTCTCTTCTTTCTTTCTTTCTTTCTAATAAGCATTTCTATCTTTCTTTCTTTCTTTCTTTCTTTCTAATAAGTATTTTTTCTTCTTTCTAATAACCATTTCTTTCTTTCTTCTTTCTTTCTTCTTCCTTCTTTCTTTCTAATAACCATTTTTCGTTCTTTTTTCTGATAACCATTCTTTCTTTTTCTTTCTTCTTTCTTCCTTTCTTCTTTTTTTCTTTTTCTTTCTTTCTAATAACCATTTCTTTCTTTCTTTCTTCCTTTCTTTCATTTTTCTAATAACCATTTCTTTCTTTCTTTCTTTCTTTTTAATATTAGAAAAAAGAACGAAAGAAAGAAAGAAATGGTTATCAGAAAGAAAGAATGAAAGAAAGAAAGAACGAAAGAAAGAAAAAGAAAGAAAGAAAGAAAGAGTTATTAGAATATGATGGAGTTAAAAGGAAACCCTGTGTACACGCATCGGAAATAACCACAGCTACCTTTTAATATAAAATATTAACCCCCCCCCCCCCCCACAAACGCCCGGATTTTTTATTGCAAAAACCAAACAAGAAAACCCTCAGACATCCCGTTATATGAAATTCAAAATGTATGAAGGTTTAGATCATTCGCTATTATGGTAAAATCACACTGAACGCACTGGTTCACGCTATGTCATTGAAGTTAAGCTCCTATGAGCCTGTTCAGTACTTAATTGGGGGACCACTTGGGACCTTACTTAGGCTAGACGGGCAGTCGGATAGTCTGGCTCTGATCAATCGGCTGGTCACGTCAAGTCCTGTCGTCTATATGATTATCCCAACCGTATTGTTTTTATGCCAAACTCCAACCCTTTTCATCTTATATGTGCTAGAAGGCGGTGTTTGAGGGTCTTAGTGTCCTGGGTATGACGTTAAACAGCATTTATTGGTGAAGTTCTAATTCTGAAACTTTGGGTAATATGGAGTACCATTACTGGTGAGAAACCTTTTTCTTGTGAAGTTTGTGGATCAGCGTTTTCAGTGAGGAGCTCTTTGAAAAAACACATACAAAAACAGACTGGTGATTAAACATTGCAAAGTTTCTCGATATTCATTTTTGCATAATTGAAATTTTAAAAGACACATTCAAACACACTCACCTGATTGGTTAAGCAAGGTGACTATGAAAATGGGGATGTTTTTTTGTCTATTCAACGTTGTCTTTCTTTGTGGATTTAAATCGCATGAAACCAATATGGTCGTGAATGTTCCTTTGTCACCTAATAAATAGGTATGTAAAACCTTTGTATATTTATTTTATTATATATATATATATATATATATATATATATATATATATATATAAGTTATCCACATGCACGTGTCTGGAAGTTTACTTCTCATCAGTGGGCTTTACTTTACTTTTAACAGCTACCTCTAACCGGGATCGAAACCTGACTGAATTTCCGTCTGCCAAGTCTCTTACCCACGCGGCTATTAGTGGCTGCCAATTTTAAGTGAACAATTAATTGATACATTCCTACGCAGAATGATTTATTTACATCAGAGGTCTCTAGACTTTTGTATATATATTGTCCCAGCAAAACGTCCATGAAATACGATAATAAGAACAGACGTGAAACCCGGAGAATGACGGAACTGTGATTAAAGGTAAACACTCCTATTTGCAATAAAGAAGAAATCCATAAAAAATACAAAAAAAAACAAAAAACAAAAAAAAACAAAAAACAAAATGGAAGATACAGATACTGGTCTTCAGTTCACATTTCATTCTGGCGGTAAAAAAAACCAAACTTCCCTTTCATTTCCCCACTGAGACGAAAACCATATTTCATAATAATTTCGACAAAACCAATTTCCACTTTGAATTCTCATAAAAGAACCGAATGCAAAAGAATTCCTCGATGGAATATAAGAAAACGGTTTTATTTTCTTGTTTATGAGGTTTTTGGCTATAGGGAAACACTAAAATATATTACTTGAAATAAATCCTCGTTGTCTCAAGACCATAATTCTGCAATTTGGAGCGGGAATCTGAGTACGCTATGATCAAGTTAAAGATTCTATTTAATCAATTAATAATCGAGACTAGGTTGCTATTTGTCGGTAACCAAAACTACGTCACGTCACTGTAATATTTCTTAAGAATTCTATAAAAAAAATCAATTAAGAGCAAAATTTTCACGAAAATTTTTATACCTATTCCCCTATAGATGAATTTATGTTTAAATTAAATCAATTTCCACTTTCACTCTCATAAAAGAATTCAAAGAGCAAATGATTCCTCGGTGGAATATAAGAATACGGTTTTATTTTGTGGTTTATGAGGTTTTTGGCTATAGGGAAAAACTAAAATATATTACTTGAAATAAATCTTTGTTGTCTCAAAACCATAAGTTTACAATTTGGAGCGGGAATCTGAGTACTCTATGATCAAGTTAAAGAAATTCTATTTAATCTATTAATAATGAAGACTAGACTGTTATTTGTCGGTAACCAAAACTACCTCACGTCACAGTAATATTTTTTAAGAATTCTATAAAAAAACCTTTAAGAGACAAATTTTAGATTTGCAGACCATTGTTAGTGAGTTCGATTCTCACTGGGCGCCCCATGTTTCTGGCCTTGTGCCACTTCTAAGCTAAGCTTAGTAAATAACTATATTTGTGCACCTCATGTGGTGTAATGGTTAGCAAGCTAGATTCTCAGACCATTGTTAGTGAGTTCGATTCTCACTGGGCGCCCCATACTTCTGGCCTTGTGCTACTTCTAAGCTAAGCTTAGTAAATAACTAAATTCAAAAAACCTTTAAGAGACAAATTTTAGATTTGCAGACCATTGTTAGTGAGTTCGATTCTCACTGGGCGCCCCATGTTTCTGGCTTTGTGCCACTTCTAAGCTAAGCTTAGTAAATAACTATATTTGTGCACCTCACGTGGTGTAATGTTTAGCAAGCTAGATTCGCAGAGTTAGTGAGTTCGATTCTCACTGGGTGCCCCATACTTCTGACCTAGTACCACTTCTAAGCCAAGCTTAGTAAATAACTATAATACAAAAAACTTACTTTATACAAAAGAGTTATTATACAATCACTCTGTATTTGCAAATTGTCTGTGGGGTCTGCGTCACACCTTAATCATTTTTCCCCCATTTTGGTCCCTTTATTCCCATTCTTATCATCAATCATGATCATTATTACTGTAAGGTTAGCTATCGATCCGTTCGATATTTACCTAATGTAAATTTTATTCGCCAAGTCCGAGTCTCATTCAATAAATTATTTTTGGGTAGACAGAGTTTTGGAGCCAAAGTGTCAAGAGTTCGTAACTATTCTTTTTTCTTTCTTTTTTTTTATTATTTCGTTTCTTTTTTTTAATTCCTTTTTGTCATTGACTCGAATTGAACCTGAAGGTTAAGTTTGCTTGGCTGTCTAATCTACGTTTTCGCGCCAAATAAGACCTCAAACCCTACTCCCCACCCCACAAAAACAAATACAAAAAACAAAAAAAAATATTCGATAATAATGATAATAATAATAATAGTAATAATAATGATAATAATCTGGACCTTGCCAGAGAACTGAAAAAACAAATAAGTGATACCAATTGTAGTTAGTGCACTTGGAACGTTCCCAAAAAGCTTGGAAAAAAGACTAAAAAATCTGGAAATCAGAGGAAGAATTGAGACCATCCAGACTACTGCACTGTTGCAATCTGCCAGAATACTGAGAAGAGTCCTGGAGACCTGAGGGCACTTATCACTCAGACTCCAGGGAGATAAAATCAACTAGGTCGAAAAACTAGGAACTATAATAATTATAATAATACCTGTCCTAGAGAATAAGACGCACAACATTCTCTGGGATTTTGAGGTAGAGACGTATCACCTAATCCCAGGAAACCGAACCTAGTATTCATTGACAAGAAAAAGAGAACCTGTCACCTTGTGGATTTTGCTGTCCCAGCCGACCATCGAGTGAAAGTGAAAGAAAGCGAAAAGACAAATACTTAGACCCTGCCAGAGAACTGAGGAAGCTGTGGAACATCCAGGTGAAGGTCGTACCAATCGTAATTGGTGCCCTTGGAACAATACCCAAAGCTCTGGAAAAGAATTTGAGTGAACTGGAAATTATTTTGCATTTAGGCCTTATTTTCACGTATAACCCGTCGGTCGCTACTGAGCTAAAGTGCTCACAGAATTTCCGAAATTGGCCGTCAAGATCGGATTTTCTGCATCAACCAAGGATTGCAGGGTCTCTATATTTGCCGAAAGTCTAGCCGAATGCCCAGGTTGTGTTCAGATCTCAAACGACTAGAAATCTTCTATAGAAACTGATTTCCAAGGTCAACGGCGGCCTAGTGGTCACATAAAAAAACCACAACTCTTTTCCTTCTTCAAATTTAACAAATTTTATATTCAAATAACAAAAGAATACAAACAATTATTTCTCTAGACTGTGGGAGTGATGTACCCGTAATTAATATTATAATAGTATTTGCATTAATCTTCTCAGCTAGCCCGATCAGCTCATGTGATTCTCAAGCAATCACAACTTCATCTGCTCTCAAGCCTGGTTTGGCTTCATCTGATTCTCAAGCAAAAACGTCTCAATTAAATAATATTTCAATCGGAACAATTTTATTCCGGCTACCATCTGTTTCGATTCTCCGACCGAGGTCACCCGGCGAATTTACATTTCCGTTTTTTTTTCTTTCTTTCTTTCTTTTTCTATTTTCAAAATCTGAATCAGGTCACACAGGGGTAAAAACTATATATATATATATATATATATATATATATATATATTATATATATTATTTATATATACTGTATATATAAGTAAAAAAGTAAAGTCGACGGGGCGGCCTAAAGTCGGTATCAGCCAATCAGCGAGGGAGTCTATCCCCTTTTCAATAGTGCTAGACCAAGGAGATTGTTTTAGCATCTGAGGTGGAGCGCCACACCTACCATCAGCTCCTTACTTTACCGCACAGATCCCTGTGCTACTCATACGCTGAGTTGGCGGGGACCGGTATCTAACTAAGAACCTTGTGGTTTCTAGCCGAACGCTCTACCGACTGAGCTAACCCGGCACCTTATATATATATAAACCTCTTCAAAAAAATATAGAATTTAAATGAATGGAAGGAAATTTTGAATATATTTTTATTTAAAAGATGCTTCTATTTAGGAATAATTCTAATTAGTATTAATATTTCAGTTAACTAGCTGTCCATGATGATATTGCTACTTCTGTTTAGGAAGGAGGGCATTTCCCAGTTAACAGCTATCCATAATGATGTTACATACCCTTCTTTACTTCTTACTATTCTTCTTCTGTTAATCTTCTATCTTATCTTCTATCTTGGGTTCTTCTTCTTGGGGACTTCGTCTTGGTGACTTCGTCTTGTTGGTGTAACACTATTGTGTTATGGGTTGATTGGCGACCTATTAATTAATTACCAATTAATTAAAACTACCCTAATTATTAATTATGGTGGTTTGTTAAAATTAAAAGTAAAAATAAGAAAAACGATAATAATAATAATAATTGTTTATATTAAAAATATAAATTCATCTAAGCAAAGAATTTTCACCTAGACAAAGAGATTCCTTAAATTATGGAATTTGATATACATCATCGGAATTTTAAATTTCACAAAATGAAATGATAAATTTAATAAATAAGATTCCTGTTTTTGAAAAGTTCGGCAACAATTTCAAAAACTTAGATAAATAAAACAATGGTTGGCCTTGACTCCAAATGGAAAGATACAAGCTAGGCTGGCACAAGGCCATTTAGACACGTAGGCAATGTTATCGAGTGGCTGGCCAATCAGAGACATATGTTAGGGGTGGGGAGGTCTGGATTCATAAATCACAGACCGTCAGAGAGAGACGAATAGAAGCGGGACAGCGGGAGAGACCGGGACAGAACGAAGACCGGAGAAGAGAGCTTGCCATGGCTCTGGGCCCTTGATAAACTTTACCGATACACTCTGATGCCTTGCCACTCGGTACAGAATTGATAACTTAGCCAAAAACTAGCTGTAGATCGCCAATCAGCTGACAAGAAATCACCTCGCTCCTTTGTAAAATAAATGTATATAAGTTGTACATAAGCATAAAAAAGGCGTTGTGTTCAATTGTTTTGTTGATCCGTTGACAGCTTTTGGTTATTTAATCTTATTTCAGCCGAGTTGGTAAAAGGAACGAAACCAGCTCTTTTTCAGCCTTCCTGTAAATCAACAGACAACATAAGAACGGGAGGTTGGAACGGGCATTCGACGACTGTAATACTGAGCCGGAGCATCGTTCTCTATAACATACATCGCATACATACATAACATACATACAGTGAGACGGTACTCCAGCACATGTGTTATATTGGTCGGTCGCACTTAACTCATTTCTTCTTCTAGATCAGTCTTGTTACCAAGACATTCATTAATCACAAGACCGTGTTATTTTTCTTAAACTTTTATTTCCTTAGCTAAACATTTCATGTAACTAAATATCTGACTAACATAGCGGCGTATGCAGAGTGAGTCACAGTTAAGGCAGGACATCCTCACTGCCCGACGTCAAACTGAAAACTGAGGAACCAACCAGGTCCCACGTGACTTCACATATTTCGCGGGCTTTCTGTAATCTTCCATGGAAAGTCCCGCCCGTGATATGAAAAGGGCCATCCCTTTAGAAATACAGGGGATTGACAATAATCTTATGCAGCCGCATAGATTATGTAACAATAATACTGATGCGTCTTTATTTTCGGGGGAAAACATTATATATGAATCTCTTCCCAAAAATACAGAATTTGAATTTCTGGAAGGAATTTTTTAAAATATCTTCTTATTTAAAAGATCTCTCTATTTATTGAATGACCTTCGTCTTAAATCTTTTGATGTTAGGACTACGCGAAACCAAGATTTTTTTTTGGTGTTCACCTTAAAGACAGGAGCATTAGCACCAATTTTGGGGCCTCGCGTTTTGCATTCTGTATATAATTCACAGAATTCTTTCTTTAATATTTTTTTCTCCCTCAAAACAGCTTCGAGAATTCCATTCTGCACTTTGCCTAAAGCATCGTTTAAAAATTGGCATTTTTATTTTTTTTTGTGGTGCCAAAGGATTTTTTTTTACCATTTTTTTAGATCACAAAATTTTTATCGATATATTATTTGCGCGTTTGGCTTATTTTGTGCAACGATAAAATTCTGGCAATCTAAATGCTGAAGAATGGAAAATCTTCTGAACAGAAAAAAAAAGACCCCCCCAACAAAAAAACAAACAAACAAATAAAACAAAAAAAAATACCAAAAGAAAAAAAAAATTCATACAGATATTCAATGTACACCATCAGGGAATGTTTAAATATTTTTATTGCGTTTTCATCTAGAAAAATATGTACAGATGAATGCATATATATATATATATATATATGTGTGTGTGTGTATATATATATATATATATATATATATATATACATATATATATTATTATGTATATATTTATATATATATATATATATATATATATATATATATATATTAAATATAGACATGGGAGACTGCTCCGTGTGTCTATAACCTTGCTGATGAGACCTAATAGGTCGAAATAGATATATATGTATATGTATATATATATGTGTGTGTGTGTATATATATATATATATATATATATATATGTTTGTCTGTGTATATGAGTGTGTGTATGCGGATGTGTGTACGTTTGTACGTTTGTCCGTGTGTCTGTATAATATATATATGTATGCATATATATATATATATACATATATATATGTATATGTATGTATGTATGTATATATATATGTATGTATGTATATATATATGTTGATATATATATTGATATATATTTATATATATATATATATATATATTTATATACATATATTTATGTATATATATATGTATATGTATAATATATATATATATATATGTGTGTGTGTGTCTGTGTATGTGTTTGTCTGTGTGTATAAGTGTGTGTGTGCGGGTTCGGTGTACGTTTGCACATTTGTCCGTGTGTCTGTATAATCCTTTTATCTATTTCTCTCTTTCTGTTAAATTCACTCTTTTATTCTCCCTTTCCATACACACAAAGACACACACAGGTACACAGACACGTGTGTGAGTGTATGCGTGTACATGTATATATATATGTATATGTATATATATATATATATATATATATATGTGTGTGTGTGTGTATATACATATGAATGTAATCCTTTTAGTTTCTTCTTTCTATTTCGCTTTCTCATCTTCACTCTCTCTCTCTCTTTATATACAACGAGACATACACACACGAATGCACACATACAAATACACGCACACGCATTTATATATCTTATTATAATGGAGATTGTGTGTTTTTCTGTCTGTAACCGAAACTATATTACTATTCAAGTCACAATTGCCTTAGTTATTGACATCACATTCTCTATGATTTTATTTTTATTTAAACCTCAATTATTAATAAAATTATTTTACATTATTAATACTGTTAACCATGTCTACATACTGACAACATGCTATTATATTTATATATAAATATGTGCCTAGTATTATTGGTTTCTAACTGTTTGGTTTTATTTTAATGAATATAAGCAAAAATCTCTTCAATGAATCTTGAATGAAATCCATTAACAAGATAAAATAACTGTCATTTTATTCTTTACTTCCTCTTTTAACTAAATACTTAAATTAGAAAAAATAACAATGAAAGACGAGAGTGATGGAAGAGTAAGTTTCAGTTGTTCCATTTTTTATTATACTCCCTCTGTTTCAAATCTTTTTATCTGTATTCTTATTTAGTTTCATTAGCCTTTCTAATTTAATACAATATTTTATTACATTAAAACTTAAATACTTGCACCCGGAGGGTGCATATATTTGCTAGTACATATAAAATCCTATTACTTATTTCTCTATATATCTTTCACTTTCTCTCTCTCTATCTCTCTCTCTGTCTGTCTTTCTATCTTGTTCTACACATACACCCCCTCCACATAATTACAATATATAACCCTTTTAGTCATTAATTTCTCTCTTTCTATTTCTACTCATGCACACACACACACACACACACACACACACACACACACACACACACAGACACTCACAAGTACAACCACACACACCCGCACACATATATACATTTTGTCATTTTTTCTCTATCTTTTTGTTTATATATACTAGCAAATGTATGCACCCTCCGGGTGCAAGTATTTAAGTTTTAATATTACAAAATATCATATTAAATTAGAAAGGCTAATGAAACTGAATAAGAATATATAAAAAAAGATTTGGAACAGGGGGTATGATTGAAAATAGAACAACTTTGAAACTAACTCTTCCATCATTTTCCATTACTCCCGTCTTTCATTGGTAAATTTTCCTAATTTAACTATTTCGTTAAAATAGGAAGAAAAGAATAATAGTATAGTTATTTCTTCTTGTTAAGGGATTTCTTTTAAGATTTATCCCCGAGATTTTTACTCATATTCAGTAAGATAAAACCAAACAATTAGAAATCAATAATACTAAGCATATATTTATTAAAATCAAAATTTTAATATCAATATGCAAATTAGCCTTCCCATTAACACTGTAATCCGCTATTTTGTTGTATATATAAATACAATTGCATGTTATTAGTATGTAGATATGGTCAACAGTGGCTTCGGCCTCTGGACCATTGATATAATTAACGGCGTCGATCCCAGGGGGCCCTCCCCCCAGGCAACACCTGCCCCCTCGATTTAAAGGGGCAGGGCTGGGTTTATTGCCCAGTGCCTGAGGCGCCCCCCTTGAGGGGGAATGCCGACGGGATCGACGCAATTTTTCACCTGCCACTCCATGAGCTTCGGTTTGTGGGTGGTCCCACGTTAATAGGGACTTTGTGCCTGACCCGTACAAGTGGGGTACGCGGTAAATACAGTAGATATGGTCAACAGTCTTAATGATTTAAAACAATTTTATTAATAATTGAGGTTTAAATAAAAATAAAATCATGGAGAATGTGATTTAATTAACAAAGGGAATTGTGACTTGTATAGTAATATAGTTTCGGTTACAGACTGACAAACCCACAATCTCCATTATAATAAGAATATATATATATATATATATATATATATATATATATATATATACTAGCAAATATATGCACCCTCCGGGTGCAAGTATTTTAGTTAAATTTTATAATAAAATATCATATTAAATTAGAAAGGCTAATGAAACTGAATAAGAATGTAGATAAAAAGATTTTGAACAGAGGGGGTATGATTGAAAAATAGAACAACTTTGAAACTAACTCTTCCATCATTTTCCGTTACTCCCCTCTTTCATTGTTAAATTTCCTAATTAAACTGTTTAGTTAAAATAGGAAGTAAAGAATAATATTACAGTAATTTCTTCTTGTTAATGAATTTATTAAGATTTATTGAAGAGATTTTTGCTTATATTTATTAAAATAAAACCAAACAGTTAGAAATCAATAATACTAAGCATATTTATTAAAATTACATTTTTAATATCAATATGCAAATTAGTCTTCCCTTTCACACTGTAAACCGCTATTTTGTTGTATATATAAATAAAATTGCATGTTATAAATATGTAGAATTGGTTAACAGTATAAATAATGTAAAAGAATTTTATTAATAATTGAAGTTAAATTAAGGATTAATTCATGGTGAATGTGACGTCAATTACTAAGGGAATTGTGACTTGAGTAGCGATTTAGTTTCGGTTACAGACAGAAAAACACACAATCTCCATTATAATAAGATATATATATATATATATTAATAAGTCATCCACAGACACGTATTTCAGCATTTCACGTCTCTTCAATGTGGCTAGACACAACTCTCTTTGGCTAGGGTCGAATTCAGACTGACCTCATGGTAGTCCGATCTCATTATCCCCTCGCCCTCTGACAGCTGATGCGGGGACTGGTGTTTTTAAACTGTAAGTACATAGGTTTTTTTATGTATTTTACGGTCACTGAGAGATCAGATTTCCGGGGAAATGATCATTGCTTATTTGCTTAGTAGTAAGAGTTAATTTAAATTACCAATTTGAGAGCTCATTACCAAATGTATGGGAGCATATATTAATAAGTCATCCACAGACACGTGTTTCGGTGTTTCACGCCTCTTCAGTGTGGCTAGACAAAACTATCCTTGGCTAGTGTCGAACTCAGACTGACCGCATGGTAGTCCGATATCTTATCCCCTCGCCCACTGACAGCTGATGCGGGGACTGGTGTTTTTAAACTATAAGTACATAGGTTTGTTTATGTATTTTACGGTCACTGAGAGATCAAATTTCCGGGGAAACGATCATTTTGGTTTGTCTGGCCATCTTTTTGGTGTCAGGGTGGAACTGGTGTAGCAATCCATCAAATGTGTCTCTACGAGCGCTTTCGGCATGTCGATCTGCCATCTTCAGGTTGGAAACTGATGGTATGTTTCGTGGTGTCTCGTTTTTAAAGAAAACGAGCAGTAGCGTAGGAATTTCTTAGTGGGAGGTAGTAGGAATTGGTAGTAGTTCGAACGAACGATTCAGTAGAGATTTTGTGCGAGGGGGGTCACAAGTTTGTGAGAAGGAAAGGGGAATAGTGGAAGGAGGATAGGTGGGAAATTATGACCAAAAAGATGGCCAGACACCTTGAAAGGATTGAACAAAAACTCGTACGACAGGAATTGTCACTCGAGTTCAACCAAACACATTTAAAAGAGGAAATGCTGCCAAAATACACACACACACACTATATATATATATATATATATATATATATATATATAGATAGATAGATAGATAGATAGATATAGATATATAATTTTAAAAAGTATCATACTTTATTGATGATCAGCAATTTTAAACGAATTAAAAAGTAAATAGTGTGAAAGAAGATAGAAACTTAAGGGCCCTTTAGACCGGTGCCTTTTCAAAAGTAACAACTGGTGGATCGTTTAAAAGTCAAACTGTATATATTGGGTAAAAGAGGGGAATAAGACCATGTAAATGTTGGAGCAACACGATGGAAAGAGAAAAGAAAAAGTAAATATTTCACCTTCACATTAGTCCCACGTCCTTCAGCTACCACGTCCCCATCAAAAAGTCCAGTAAATGTGGGTTTACGATAAATACCCGTCACAAAAGACTAGGAATGTTTTTCAACTAAAACGTCCAGGAAGGACAGACTATTATTTTTCTCCTCTTCCTTAGTGAACCTTAAAGAGGGGTGTAAATCATTCAAGCTCTGAAAAAAATTAAGAGCTTCGGCACGTGTACTGAATCAAGCAAAAGTATCATTCACGTAACGTGTATAATAATAAGGTTTCGGAACCTTATCAAACAATATATTTTCAAGAAAACAAATATTAACAAATACATTATGTTACATAACTATTAGATTCCTAATACTTATGTACAGTAGTGTAGAAACCAAAATGGCTGTTATAAGCTGCAGCTGGCGGCCTTGAAGGATTGAATGACAAGGCTTGACCTCAGTCCTGATCCTCCTTCCGGTGGATACCGTGAGAATCGGTGGAGAAGACCCTCTTCCGGTTTAGATTAGAAAGAGATTTTGTCAGATCGGCCAAAACCACGAAGGTGGCCAGTCGTGTTATGCACGCTGCCGATTCAATCTGCGCAGGTAGTCTGGTGGGGATTTCGAAATAAAATATGATCTAAGTAAATCGAAGTCTTGTGTTATTATCTGAAAACTACCAATGACACAGGGCTTCTGATAAAGAGAAATCCCCAATGGAAGACCAGACACGAAGTCCCCAAGACGAAGTCCAGACGCTAGAAGAGACGCTAGAAGAGGTGCTAGAAAAATAGAAGTAAGAAAGCAAAGAAAGAGAGTAAACAACAACTAGCCATTAGGGATCCAAGGGGACTCCCCTATCGATATACCGTCGATCTGCCTGGGCTTTACCTGGGTTGGGTTTCGTTTGTGTTGTATTATCGTCGCCCGGAAGAGGAAGCTTCCGGCAAAAATACAAAGAGAAATATAAAAATATATTTAAAAAAAAAGGGGGAAAACGGAAGAGAGGTTTTCCGGTCAAAGAAGCAGGGAGAAGATAAAGAAATATATAACAAATATACGTTATCAGATCAAAAGATAAAAATGCGTAGGCATATCAGCGGATGTAAAGACCAGATCAAAAGATAAAGATGCGTATTCTTCTGATGATGGGATTTTTCATCCCGAAATATTGAGAGCAAAGTGACAGGTTAACAAACAACATCATAGTTTCCTTCTTTTTTCTTTACACTTGCGTTTTGACAGCCTTCAAAACCAACCAACAAACTAATATATATAATGATAAATTGATTGATTGATTGACTGATATGAATAGTCTGAGATAGTTAAACAGATAGTCTCGCAGATCAATTACTACTGAATAGCGAGTTCGATCAAAGCTGAGTGCACCATATCGTCCTACCCATGGCGAACAGGTTGAGTAAAAAAAAAACTCCTAAAAATCAAATTGCCTTACGTTGAGAATCATAGAGCTAGACTTTGGTAGTTTATAGGTTCGTGCTCAGTGAACAGTTACTGATTGACGAGTGAAATTAACAAAGAGTCGGTGACTAAAACGTTCAGCTTATGACTTCATTAGAATGAGTAAACAATAAAAAGTCTTTCGTGTTTTGTTTGCAAGATGAATTGGATATACAAATCAGTGAAGGAATACGCATGAACGGATCAAGATTTGTGGTCGACGGAAGAATATTAAATTTGAATTTAGTGTTCATTTGTAGAAACGGATTTATAGTTAATTCGACAATGGTTGGTCAAGTGGAAATGATTGACGGATTTTCTTTCTTTCTTTCTTTCTTTCTTTCTTATATATTATTTTCTTCTTTCTTTTTCTTTTTTCTTTTTTCTTTCTTTCTTTCTTTCTGCCTTCTTATATATCATTTTATCTTTCTTTCTTTCTTTCTTTCTTTCTTTCTGCCTTCTTATACATTCTTCTTTCTTTCTTTCTTTCTTCTTCTTTTTTTCTTCTTCTGCTTCTTATATATTATTTATTCTTTTTTCTTTCTTTCTTTCTTTCTTTCTTTCTTCTTATATATATTTTATTCTTTCTTTCTTTCTTTCTTTCTTTCTTTCTGCCTTCTTATATATTATTTTCTTTCTTTCTTCTTTCTTTCTTTCTTTCTTTCTTTCTTTCTTTCTTTCTTCTTATATATTATTTTCTCTTTCTTTCTTTCTTTCTTTCTTTCTGCCTTCTTATATCATATATTTCTTTCTTTCTTCTTTCTTTCTTCCTTTCTTTCTTTCTTTCTTTCTGCCTTCTTATATATCATTTTCTCTTTGTTTTTCTTCTTCTTTTTTTCTTTCTTTCTATCTTCTTTTCTGCCTTCTTATATATTCTTTCTTTCTTTCTTTCTTTCTTCTTTCTGCCTTCTGAAATATTATTTTCTTCTTTTCTTTCTTTTTTTCTTCTTTCTTTCTGCCTTTTATATATTATTTCCGTTTTCTCTCTTTCTTTCTTTCTTTCTTCTTTCTTTCTTTCTTTCTTCTTATATATTATTTTCTTCTTTCTTTCGTTCTGTTTTCGGTTTGTCTTTATCTATTTGTTTGTTTGTTTGTTTCTTTCTTTTTGTCTTCTTACATATTATCTAATTCTTTCTTTCTTTCATTCTTTTTTTCTTTTAATTCTGTCTTTTTACATATTTTCTTTCTTTCTTTCTTCTTTCTTTCTTTCTTTCTTTCCTTCCTTTCTTCCTTCTTTCTTTCTTTCTTTCTTTCTTTCAGTTTTTGTTTGTTTGTTTGTTTCTTTTTTTCTTTCTTTTTTTTCTTCTTTTTGTCTTCTTACATATTAGCTTCTCCTTTCTTTTTGTCTGTCTTTGTATCTTTCTTTTTACCATCTTATATATTATTTACTTCTTTCTGTCTGTCTTTCTTCTTCTTATTCCTTTCTTTCTTTCTTCTTACATATTATTTTTTCTTTCTTTCTTTCTTTTTTCTTTCTTTCTTTCTTTCTTATAATATTGTCCTTACTTTCTTTCTTTCTTTAAGTTTATTTTCTTGTACATATATTCTTTCTTTTCCCTATTATTTCTTCTTCTTCTTCTTCTTCTTCTTCTTCTTCTTCTTCTTCTTCTTCTTCTTCTTCTTCTTCTTCTTCTTCTTCTTCTTCTTCTTTTCATCATCATCATCATCTCATCATCATAATTAACTTCCGTGCTTTCTTACAATCTTCTTCTTCTTCTTCTTCTTCTTCTTCTTCTTCTTCTTCTTCTTCTTCTTCTTCTTCATCATCATCATCATCATCATCATCATAATTAACTTCCGTGCTTTCTTACAATCTCTTCTTCTTCTTCTTCTTCTTCTTCTTCTTCTTCTTCTTCTTCTTCTTCTTCTTCTTCTTCTTCTTCTTCTTCTCTCACAACACAGTATCCCCTCCTTCTTTATTTTTTCCTTCCTTCCTTCTTTCCCGTGTAATCTTACCCGTTGTTTTTTCTTCTTTCTTTTCATTTGCTTTTCACTTTATTTGATTCTTTACTTTCCTCTCTGTGTGTCTATTTACTTTCCGAACACTTCCTTCTCCCCTTCCCCCAACGTATCCTCCTTCACCTCATCCCGCTTCTCCTCCTCCTGCACTTCCTCCTTTTC
This sequence comes from Doryteuthis pealeii, assembly GCA_023376005.1. NCBI lineage: Eukaryota > Metazoa > Mollusca > Cephalopoda > Myopsida > Loliginidae > Doryteuthis > Doryteuthis pealeii. Next base: position 12,334 of record JALAJA010000185.1, on the reverse strand, counting down.
CTTCTACTCCTTCTCTACCATCGCCTCCTGTTTTATCATCTTTGACTCTTTTAACCTTCAAGTTTTCTTTCAGTATCTACTTATTCTGAAAAACTTAATACCCGTAGCTCCACCTTTTTATCTTGTTCTTGTTCATCATCATTTACTTCTGTGCTTTTTTTTACAACTTTCTTTCTTTCTTACTTACTTTTAATTCTGTCTGTCTGTCTGTCTGTCTGTCTGTCTTCTTCTTCTTCTTCTTCTTCTTCTTCTTCTTCTTTTCTTTCTTTCTTTCTTTCTTTCTTTCTTTCTTCCTTTAATTCTCTTTTCTTACAAGTTCCTTTCTTTCGTTCTTTCTTATAATTCCAGGATATTTCTCTTATAATGTTACTTATAACATTTCTTTCTTTCTTTCTATCTATCTTTTTCTTCTTGTTCTTGTTCTTGTTCTTCTTGTTCTTCTTGTTCTTCTTATCATCGTCATCATCATCTACTCCCGTGCTTTTGTTACAACTTTCTTTCTTTCTTCTTACATTCTTTCTTTCTTTTAATTCTGTCTTCTTCTTCTCTTCTTCTTATTTTTCTTTCATTCTTTCTTTTTCTTCATCCTTTCTTTCTTTTAATTCCTGGATATTCCCCTTCTTCATCCTCTTATAATGTTACTTATAATATTTCTTTCTTTCTTTCTTTCTTTCTTCTTTTTCTTTCTTTCTACTTCTTCTTTCTTCTTCTTTTTCTTCTTCTTCTTTATCATTATCATTATCATTTAATTCTGCGCCTTCTTACAACGTTCTTTCTTTAATACTGTCTTCTTTCAATTCTTGTTCTTGTTCTTGTTCTTGTTCGTGTACTCACTCCCTTTCGGTTTCGTCTTCTCCTAAATTTCCCGCCATTCTGCTAATTTTTCCCGCCACTATTTCTCCCCTCACTTCTTCTTCTTCGCAACAACGTCTGCTCTAAAAAAAAATCTTGACGTTTACTTTTCATTCCGCTTATTAGCTGGTCATTTCCTGTATTATAAAAACCGAGACTTCATGTCTGCCCACACCGCTGACATATCAATGAACATCGCTTTACACAAATAAGCAAAAAAAAAAAAAAAAAAAGGTAAGAAAAACAAAAACAAAAAACCAAGAAAACACAAACAAAAAATCAGCTTCCCGATTTGAGATACAAGTCTGTTCCACATCAACCGTATCAAGTTTCATTGGAGTTACACTCAGGTTAATTGTTTTGTTTGTTTTGTTTTACGGCATATCAACCTCGGTGGGTCATTTAATGCCGACAAAGTTGTGAAATAATTTCATTCTTAATGCATAATACAATTTTGTTTATAAACTTATGTTTTCTATTTAACCCATAGATGGAACCTTGACAGGTACTACCACTCCGGGTCAGAATGGACCAGGGAGCAATGGTGATGAAGAGGTTCTCCACATTCCCCAAACCTCCAAAACTGGAACCTCACCATCAGATAGAGTTTAACGTCATTCCCAGGACATGTAGACCCACAGTCACCGCCTTCTAGCACCCATATGATAAAAAGGGGATGGGCTTGCCATAAGGGCAATAGGGTTAGGGGCAAACTTTGGTTAAGAAGATTTCATACCTATTTCTTTTAAAATATTATATTTGACTCAGATCCAAGAGTTACTGCCCCTGTTCCAGACATGTATTTTCATAAAAATTAATTACTAAAAATCAATTACAAAATATTTGGGCAATTCCATTTCAAATCCTCTAGAAAAAAGTAAAATTGTCACCCAACCGCTTCAATTTTTCTGAAATTTTGTACTGATGTGGACTGTGTTACAATTAGACATTTCCAAAAATTTGAGCTTCCAATTCCAAAAATTGTCGGAGTTATGTTGATTTTTAGCTCTCCAAATTTGGTGGGGTTGTCGAAAAATGGCGAGTTTTTGTAATCTATTTTTGTCTGTAAAATTTCCAAGAAATTGGTTTATAAAAGTATTTTTGCCCGAAGAATTAAAAAATGCGAAAATGTCCAATATTAGTCAGGTGCGTATGTATTTAGTGTATTAGGGGATGCGTATGTGTGTTTATGGACAGTGCAAAGGATGTGTATACAAATCGGTGGGTTCCATACACATTCACATTGATTTACTAGTGTGCAACGGCTGAACAATACTGAAGTGTGAGCGTTTGTATTCGCATGCATGTCCATAAACACAAATACGCATCCCCTAATACACTAAATACATACGCATATCACTTCATCCAATCATAAACATCTTATGCCCGTAAAACCTTTTGAATTTTTCGATTTTTTCGATTTTCCTTGTATTCGGATCAACGTCACCTGATGAATGTATGCGATTTTGCATGTATGAAACCTAAGGTTGTGACTGTTCTATTGCCATCAAATAAATAGATATGTAATACCTTTATATATCTATTTTATTATATTATATAATAGCTCTATTCTTTGTATCGAGCACTCTCCTAATACTACTGCAATTTGGCACACCATTCCAGTGAAAGCTGAAGCGGTGATTATCCCAGAATATATATATATATATATATATATATATATATATATATTTATACTAGCAAATATATGCACCCTCCGGGGTGCAAGTATTTAAGTTTTGATATAATAAAATATCATATTAAATTAGAAAAGGCTAATGAAACTGACTAAGAATGCAGATAAAAAGATCTCCAACAGAGGGGTATAATCGAAAAATAGAACAACTTTGAAACTAACTATTCCATCATTTTCCATTACTCCCTCTTTCACTGGAATTTTTCCTAATTTAACTATTTAGTTAAAATAGGAAGTAAAGGATAATATTACAGTTATTTCTTCTTGTAAATAAATTTCTTTTAAGATTTATCCACGAGATTTTTGTTTATATTTCTTAAGATAAAACCAAACAATTAGAAATCAATAATACCAAGCACATATTTATCAAAATAAAATTTTAAATATCAATATGCAAATAAGCCTTCTCATTCAAACTGTAAACCGCTATTTTGTTGTATATATAAATACAATTGCATGTTATTAATACGTAGATATGTTCAACAGTATTAATAATGTAAAACAATTTTTATTAATAACTGAAGGTTTAAAAGAATGAAATCATGGAGAATTTGACGTAAATAATTAAGGGAATTGTGACTTGAGTAGTAATATAGTTTCGGTTACAGACAGAAAAACACACAATCTCCATTATAATAAGATATATTCTCCCAAATATTGTCGGCTGAAAATAGCCATATCACAAACATCGTCTGTTTGTTTACTTCTCGTAAGTTCGTGTAGAGGTCACTTAAGAGGAATATAAATACCTACTCCTTAACAAAACGAAGAAATCTGCTAAGTCCGGTTGGTGTGGTGGTAAGACGCTTGACAGTCAGCTTGACAATCAGGTTTCGAATCGCACACGGGGCGGTCTTTGTATCTATAGCTCTGCTGATGAGGCCTAATAGGCCGAAATGTACATACAGAGATTGATTTTTCTCGATTTGTTTAGCCTTAAATTTAATAGGTAATCCCGCCTAATTAATTAATTATTAATTAATTAACTTTCATAAAATTAGGTTCGACTTCAATTAAGCACATATTCTCCCAAATATATATATAGGTAATTATTTTCCGAGATGAAATAAGGAAATCACAGTGCTCAACTACAAGTTGTATGAGCTTTATTTATTTATCTAATTATTAAATATAACTGTTTATACACCATCCACCCTAAAATATAAGATTACAAAATTTTACAGGACTTTACCATCAGGAAATTTGAATGTGCATACGTTTCTTCACATATGCCCTTTTGATTATATAATTCTGTAAAAGAATGGATTTTGGTGAACAGTTAAAGGGAGATAACTTTGTGAGCATTTAAAAATGTTTGAATTTATTTATATAATTTTCGAATTCATCAGCGTCCAAAAAATCAACCGAAATAATTGCAGTCCTCAACAAAAACATAACCACAAAAAAAATTCAGAGGAATTAAAGGTATCCCGACGAGAGCAAAAAGATTGAAACCTTGGTTAGATGCCTACAGAAAACAGTTATATTTAATAATTAAATATATATATATATATATATATAATATATTAATATATATATATATAGTGTGATATGGTCACTGTTTCAGCTTTTACTGGAATGGTGTACCAAAGGCAGTATTATTGGTAGAGTGCTCAATATAAATAGAGCTGTTATATGATATAATAAAATAAATATATAAAGGTTTTACATATCTATTTATTAGGTGACAAAGGAACATTCACGACCATATTGGTTTCATGCGATGCAATCATCAGGTGAAGATGTTTAAAATGCATTTGAAAGACCACAGGAATTAAAAGTATCCTGACGAGAGCAAAAAGCTCGAAACCTTGCGTAGATGCCTTCAAAAACAGCTATATTTAATAATTATATATATATATATATATATATGATATAAGACATTATATATGTATATTGTTGAAAACTTACCTTCGTTTATCAAATATGTCTACACCCAACGTTTTTCATTTGATTTGTCGATGAATAAAGTATCCAAGTTCATCACTTCTATTTCAAAGTGAAATAGAAATAAACAAGACTGAAGAGCTGAATCCTTTCAAAAATGCTGGTCTATTTGAGCTGTCAAACCCATTGCTTTCATGTTTATAATAGTAGAAACTTCTTGTTTCCGGAAAACAGACTAGCTTGTCAGTTTTCCTTCTGATGGAAACTCGAATCAGATGAGAATATAAGTTAGGTGTAGACACAGCCTCTAAGTAGATCTATTGATACAAATATTAAATACTTGTGACAAATAAATTGTATGGCTAGTTTATTTTCTCACGTTTTAGTACCGAATGTTTTAGAAGAAATATTGTTTTCATTCATATTGAAACACTTAGTATTCTGCTAAAAGATATGATCTACATAATATGGAAACAAAAACATTCACATTTAGAGGTTTAATAAATAAGAAAGAAGGAAAAGAAAAATAAGTAAAGAAACACGGAATAATTCATAATAAAAAACATGATTTTTTAATAGTTGAAATTAAAATCACTATTTAAAATTGTATATAGCTAAATATGCATTTATTGAAATACTCGTTAAAAAACACCGAGACCATGAAATGTTACAAACACAACTCAATACTTGTATATAAAGCAATTTGTTCCTTTAATATTAGTATAACTCAAATTGATTATAAATTAGGTTCTCATTGATAAAAGCTAGAGATTATTCTGGAATCTATGACGTAAGCCGTGACGTTGTTTCGGCTTCAGATAGAAATGCAAACAATCTCCATTATATATTATATACAGTGTGTACTGTATAACTTTACAGACTAAACTAGGGCCATATAAAGTGCAATGTCAACTGGAGTCAGAGTTGATATACATTTACCAACCCCTCCGCACGAGCAGGATGCGACACAAGGTCAATTACTTAAGCGGAGTTTAACAGGTTTGAATTCAGAGTTTTCCTTCTCCTAGACTGGTTACCTAGCCATGGTTAAAGAGCCCAGTCTGCCCTACTATTTACCCATAGCTTGAAGGAGAGTAGTATTCATACCTTTCCCAAGGGTATTAGCACTAAGTGAAATGCAATTACCACATCCAGGATTTGAACTCGAGGCGACGAGTCCATTTCCCATGACTTTAACCATTACACCACGCGCTTCCCAGTATATATTTACCAACGCCTCCGCACAAGCAGGATGTGACACAAGGTCAATTTCTTAAGGGGAGTTTAACAGGTTTGAATTCAGAGTTTTCATTCTCTTAGACCGGTTACCTAACCAAGTTAAAGAGCCCAATCTGCCCTACTATTTACCCATAGCTGGAGGAAGAGTAGAATTCATTCCTTTCCCAAGGGTATTAGCACTAAGTGAAATGCAATTACCATCTCCAGGATTTGAACTCGGGGCGACGAGTCCATTTCCCATGACGTAACCATTACACCACGCGCTTCCTACACCAAGAAGCATATATGTGCTAGAAGGCGGTGACTAAGGGTATAAATATGCTAGCAGCACGGATATCCATGACAATTTCTCGCCAACCGTCCCTATCATTCATTGCTCCTGGCAGGTCCTCTGTGCAGCATCCACTATCCCGCCGAGTTGGTCTCTGTACGTCTTTGCTGGACGGCCTACTTTGGTATGTCCATGTGATGGCTTCCACAGAAGAACGTCATTAATGAGTTCATCCTTGCTTCTCCAGCAGTGCCCAGCGTGTTTTGTTCGCATCACACGGATGGTTTGCGTGATATGGGGCAGGTGGCCGTACAGCTTTTTCCTCGAGGGGTGTTGCTTCCACGGCTTGTTCAAGATTGCGCGCGGCATTCTTGTACATTCATCCATTTTATGTACTTTGTATTATTTTCTCTCATTCTTCTTTTCGTTTCTTTTATAAGTTTTATGCTGATACAAACTACATGAAATAATGTAACAAATAGGAAAACTTCAAATAAATCAAACCAAAATATCCAGAAAAGAAGAAGTAATATTATCCAGACTAAGAATAGGACACTCATACATTACCCATTCATACCTCCTCAAAAAAGAAGCAGCCCAATATTGCATGCCAAAAACCCTACACAAATCAAACACATATTAACAGAATGTAGCAACCTAAAACAAATACGAAAAAATACTACCAAACAACAAATCTAAAAGAGATATTCTACCAAATAAACCAGAAAAACTACTTGGATACATAAAAGAAGCACACATCTACAACAAAATCTAAAAATCTTCCCAAAAAAATGAAAACACAAAAATATATCTTAACAAAAACATCTAAAAGTCTCATTCACAAAAGAAAATAAGTAAAAAAAAACAAAAAAAAAACCTTTAGAAAATTAAACATTCATTTCAAAAATGTAGTCGGCATTAAATGACCCATTGAGGTTGATATGCCGTAAAACAAGAACAAATCAATAATCAAAATCAACAGCCAAGAAGTCTATCCCCTTTTCCTTAACGCTAGACCAAGTAGATTATTTTAGCATCTGGAGCTAGATTGCCACACATACCATCAGCTCTTTACTTTACCGCACAGATCCCTGTGCTACTTATACGCTGAGTTGGCGAGGGCTGGTATCGAACCAAGAACCTTGTGATTCCTAACCGAACACTCTACCGACTGAGCTAATTCACATTTTTTAAAAATTTTTCAAAAGTTTCTTTCTTTCTTTTTTCTTCTTTTTTTTTATTTTTTTTCTTCTACTTTATCTTATTTTCTTTTTTTCCTTTTCTTTTCTTTTCTTTTCTTTTCTTTCTTTCTCTCCTTTTTCTTGTTTTACTATATTACTAGCAGTGGTTACCCGGCATGGGTAAAGGGCAATTTATTAAAGTTAGTCCCGCAGATACATTATTACTGAATCGTGAGTGAATCCTCGTGGGATGCCCCATTTAAATCCCTTGTAAAAAAATTGACCTTGCATTGATCCAGCTACTCTGAAAAGAAATGTTAATGTCTACTATCTAAAATATTAAATCATAATACACAATAGAATTGCAAGTATAGGTTATATGGAAAACAGATGGAACGGTTGATCACATAAGCAAATGAAGCAAACTAGTCAAAAGGAATGCAAGACTAGTCACTACTGAGTGGGGAAGATGATCCGCTGGAAATTGTACAACAGATTGAAAATTCTGGAGGGAAATGTGCAACACCCCTTCATCACCATTACTCCCAGGTCACTTTGACTCAGAGTGGTAGTACCTGTTAGGGTCCCATCTATAGGGTAAATAGAAAAAATGAGTATTTCTTGTCAGACTCAGGAACCTTCTTGTCGGAGGGCACATTGGTCGAAACATTGATTAATAGCAACAAGGTGTGAAAAATAAGATAGAGTAAATAAAATAAAATGAATAATCCTGACTTCTTGTGATAAATTTTATAAAATATATATCAGACACAACACCCCGGTGACTTCATTTTCCGTCTGATGATCGTGATAAGTTATGAAAGGATTTAAATTATATGATTTTAGGTTTTAGATAGCTCTTCTCTAAAAGTATCGATCACTTATTATTTCATTTGTCAAAAATTATATATGAAAATTGGAATAATAACATCTTATTATAATGGAGATTGTGTGTTTTTCTGTCTGTAACCGAAACTATATTCCTACTCAAGTCACAATTCTCTTAGTTATTGACATCACATTCTTCATGATTTTATTTTTATCTAAACCTCAATTATTAATAAAATTGTCTTACATTATTAATACTGTTAACTATGTCTACATACTGACAACATGCAATTATATTTATATATACAACAAAATAGCGGTTTACAGTGTGAACGGGAAGGCTAATTTGCATATTAATCTTAAAAAATCGAATTTAATAAATATGTGCGTAGTATTATTGATTTCTAATTGTTTGGTTTTATTTTAATGAATATAAGCAAAGATCTCTTCAATGAATCTTAAATGAAATCCATTAACAAGATAAAATAACTGTCATTTTATTCTTTACTTCCTCTTATAACTAAATACTTAAATTAGAAAAAATAACAATGAAAGACGAGAGTAAGTTAAGTTTTTGTTCCATTTTTTATTATACTCCTCTGTTTCAAATCTTTTTATTATACCCCTCTGTTTCAAAATCTTTTTATCTGTATTCTTATTTAGTTTCATTAGCCTTTCTAATTTAATATAATATTTTATTACATTAAAACTTAAATACTTGCACTCTGTTTCAAATCTTTTTATCTGCATTCTTATTTAGTTTCATTAGCCTTTCTAATTTAATATAATATTTTATTACATTAAAACTTAAATACTTGCACTCTGTTTCAAATCTGTTTATCTGTGTTCTTATTTAGTTTCATTAGCCTTTCTAATTTAATACAATATTTTATTACATTAAGACTTAAATACTTGCACCCGGAGGGTGCATATATTTGCTAGTAATGAATAATAATAATAAATCAATAAGAAAAAATCGAACAATTTACAGTTAAAAATATAAGTGTCACAAGTATGATGTTAAACTGCATTTAATGGTGAAGTTCAATTTTTGGAGCTCTGGGGAACGAGGAGTACCCCTTCATCGTCATTACTCTCAAGAACATTCTGACCCGAAGTGTGACTCTAGTTCTGTATGTGTGCAGAAAACTTTTCGATCCAGTGAGAACTAAACTCACTAACAATAGTCTACGAGTCTAGATCGCAAGCCACTACATACCAATATTTATGAGAATCATCGATGGTGTCGTGAAGTGAAATATCTTTTGGCAACGGTTTGTGAATATTGACTCTCCTATGTTGCAAAAATTGTATTAGAATGCTTACGTCATCACCTACTTCGGATCTATTAATGATGTTCAATATTACAACAGCAATGTAAGCATTGGTTATTTTCGTAATGGTCAGAAATGTTTGCGAACATGTCGGTACTACCTTTTTTTTCTTTAGGTTTATTTTTTCAAATTTTTTTTTAATATAAAAAAAGTTTTCTGTGCCTATTTTAAAATTATCTTTTTCTTTTTTTTTACTTATTTTTATCAGTTTTTCTATTTCTCCTCGAGAAAATCGAAAATCAAGATAAATGATGATGGATACACACACACACACATACACACACACACACACACAACACATATATATATATATATATATATATATATATATATATTTCTTTTTTTGTTTCTCTCCCCCACCTACCCATTTATTTTCATACTTTCGCATCAATTTTGAAATCAATCTATTACTTATTTTTCTTATCTATTCTTATATATTGCGATAAGTCTGACACGAATACGCCCTGTCGGCTGGGGCGTTAGAATCCACTGACTGCACCTCTGCAGAGGGGTAAGACTCCTCTAATTGGGTCGCCTGTTAGCCGTGGGTGGCGACCCATGATCCTTAAGGATAGAGCCCAGGTGGATGAGCAGTTCATGACTTGCAATACTCCACTTTGGCCCTATCTTGGGTTAAACTGGCGGTCGGAGAGGCCCCCTCCTCTGAGAAACAAACAAAGCACTGATCCATTCTAACGGATTCCAATGTTATTGGTGTTAGTTACTATACATTCACAAAGAAAGTAGCGGATCAATACAAGAACGGTATTTACGACAAAAAGGTTCCCCAGTTCGAAAAGAAGATTCCCAAGTCCGACAAGAAATACCTTAATTATGAGGGCACATCGATCGAAACGTTGTACAGATAACAATGAAAATGAGGACAATAGTCCGAATAATACAAATAACATGCTGCCACCACTTGACATTTAATATACTATACAAGTGATGCATGTAGTAAGTATGTAGTCTGTGGGCATCCACTTTGTATACCGTCCAGGATTCCGCACCGTATAAGAGGGTTACTTTCCACTGCGACAGGCAGTCATAATGATATGTATATATCTATATATATCTTGCATAATTGATGGATAACCTATTAATCATGTACGGTTATTGAATTCAAACCAACTACAAGGAAAATCTTTAAAAGAAAAAAAAAGCCCACTACTCCTAAACCAATGATCTTTTTTGCAGGGCCTCATATTGTTGTATATTGTACGAGTGAAACAAAGAAAAGACGACAAAAATAACAAAGGACTTTTTCCTGGTAAAAGCGAAAAGAAGTTAAAAGTGGAAGAGAGGGTTTCCGGTCAAGGAAGCAGGGAAAGGATAAAGAAATATATAACAAAGGTCCGTTATCAGATCAAAAGATAAAGATGCGTAGGCGTGTCGTCAATACAAAAGCCAGAGGGTCGAGTCGTCAGAGACAGTCAGACAGGAGACAGCGAACGGAGAACAAGTGAGTGACCGCACTCACGGTCACAGCCGATGGACTGTGAGCCGTCACCAGCCCCCTTTACCCCACCAACGCCAGTCATCCCAGCAGAGTAGTAGTCATCGTCAACCCTTGGGCAGTCCCCGATTGTCAACGCTCACCACCCCACTAACGTACAACCGAGAAGAAGAAATAAAGTAAAAACTCCTACTATACAGCATGTGTTGTGATTTCATTAAGCGACCACTACATATATCGTCTAAGGTTAGTGACGATACCCGCTACGCAAGCAGCGTAAGTTTGAAGCCAGTACTAACATACATCGCTTTGGGTACAGTGAAAACCCCAGTATTAACGTACGATTTAGCGTCGTGAATTACAGATACACCGGATATACAGATACACACAACTGCCCTGTATATATGTATAGAAGATTCCATTTAATAAAATTCATTGAATATAAGAATAGATTTAGTACTAACGCACAATATCTGTTAATCATGGGGAAGGGGTATGATGATATTTATATATCTATGAGTTATATATTTAAAATCTAAAAGAAAGTGATGTGAAGAAGAAGATGAAGGATTGGCTTTTAAACTCTAGTTTATATACAATAAGTGCTTCAGATATTTCAGCGATATTACGGTGGGTTTTTTGAAAATATAAACAATTATGGCTCCCCTCGGGGTTTGCAGTGTATGAGAAGATGAAATATGGTATTGATTTTTTAGCTACAAAAAGCGAGGCTTGCTTTTATAGACGAGATGACAATGTAAGTGAGTAAATAGCGTATTTCTTTACTTCTATCTCTCTCTCTCTCTCTCTCTCTCTCTCTCTCTCTCTCCTGCCATATATATAATATATATAATATATCATATATATATATATATATTTATATATATATATATATATATATATATATATATATATATCTGTGTCAATTCACTTATCATCGGCTTTGTTATTCTCTCAATACTCCTTACATCAAACATATGCTTTCTTTCTTTCTTTCTCTCTCTCTCTCTCTCTCTCTCTTCTCTCTCTCCTATATAATATATATATATATATATATATTATATATATATATATATGTATATATATATCACCTTCTGAAAAATGAAGAAAGAAACTAAGAAAAACAGATATGTATTCATATTTCAATAATTTCTCCCTCTTTTTCTCCTCCCCCCCCTTCTCTCTCTTCTCTCTTCTCTTCTCTCTTTCTCTGAAACTTATATATATTATATATATATCCCCTAAAAAATTAAGAAATCAAATGTATATCTCACATTTCAATAATTTCTCTCTCTTTTTTCTCCCTTTCCCTTTCTCTCTGTCTCTCTTTCAATGTCTCTTTTCTCCCTCCCTCCTCTCTTCTCTCTCTTCTCTCTCTCTCTCTCTCTCTCTCTCTCTCTGGAACTATATATATCCAAAAATTAAGAAAATCAAATGTATATCTCACATTTCAATTATCTCTCACTCCCTTTATCTCTCTCTGTCTCTCTGTCTCTTGTTCTGTCTCTCTCATCCATTTATAGGTGGGTTTTTGTATTCACAATTCACTTCACGCAAGTTTCACTCTTTCATATTCTCATCTGTCTCTTTCTC
>JALAJA010000184.1:85000-106664 GCA_023376005.1 Doryteuthis pealeii | reverse complement strand
CTGGAGATTGTTGTGTTTTTCGTCCTGTAACCGAAACTATATTACTATTCAAGTCACAATTCTCTTAGTTATTGACATCACATTCTCCATGATTTTATTTTTATCTAAACTCAATTATTAATAAAATTGTCTTACATTATTAATACTGTTAACTATGTCTACGTACTGACAACATGCAATTATATTTATATATACAACAAAATAGCGGTTTACAGTGTGAACGGGAAGGCTAATTTGCATATTAATATTAAAAAATCGAATTTAATAAATATGTGCTTAGTATTATTGATTTCTAACTGTTTGGTTTTATTTTAATGAATATAAGAAAAAATCTCTTCAATGAATCTCAAATAAGAAATAATAACTGTCATTTTATTCTTTACTTCCTCTTATAACTAAATACTTAAATTAGAAAAAATAATGAAAGACGAGAGTGATGGAAGAGTAAGTTTCAGTTATTCCATTTTTTATTATACTCCCTCTGTTTCAAATCTTTTATTATATTCCCTCTGTTTCAAATCTTTTTATCTGTATTCTTATTTAGTTTTATTAGCCTTTCTAATTTAATATAATATTTTATTACATTAAAACTTGAATACTTGCACCCGGAGGGTGCATATATTTGCTAGTAATGTTAATAAATAATATTTTCAATATGATTTCCATCATTTTCAATGCATAACTTGATGTGCCTTGCAAAAGTCTTTGGTCGCCCGGAACAGGGTTTATCCAAGACACTGCCTGTTTCTTTAAAATCCAACTAACCAATCAATTTGGATAATATAATTGTTGAGGTTTGGTAAGTAGAAGAGGAGTGCATAGTGGAAATAATGCGTGAAATAATAGAATTTATAGGGACTGGCAAACGGAGTCTAAAATTCGTTTTTGACAAAATGACTTTAGTCCCCCTACGGAAAATAATTTACCAAAAATCAGGAAATTATCGGATTTTAATGAAATTTTCAGTGTTTATGTATCAATGAATGATCTTTATAATGCATTATTTATTTTAAAAGCTTTCTCATTTTTTTCAGGTCACTTAATTTTGACCCCCCTTATGTTGGGGGCGTAAAATGTTTTGCAAGTTGATCATTTTCGATACTAATTACAGTATAAATAATGAGATAAATGACCGAAGTTATGAATAGAAACAAAACAAATTTTTTTACGGTTGCGCTTTTATGAGAAAATAAGTACCAAAAATCGAAAAATAAAATGCAAAAAAATAATAAATAATTAATTTTTTTGGAGATTCCTTTTTTACTCATTTCGATAATTATTTAATTGGCTATTATTTTATAAAATAAAAAATTATACATCGATGTTTTTTCTGCTTAAAAAGGGGAGGGGGTACATTTTCAATCGAGTTTTTCTTCAAAACTTATTACTTTTGCACCTAAAATAAGGTTTGCATTAAGTAGATCTAAAAATATAACATTTTAAACTTACATCGGGATTTTCATATTTTAAATGAATTTTATATATTAATTTTTCATAGCAAAAATACTAAATTAAAGTTTTGAAATAAAATAACTGATGCATTATAAAATTCATTAATTGTTAAATCAATACTGAAAATTTCATTAAAATCGGATAATTACCTGATTTTTGGTAAATTTTTTTGCAATCGCGAATGTTACAGTAAAATTGTAAACAAGCACTTAAAACCATCGAAAAAGAGGCTGAATGGCGGATATTGTCGAAATTGACCAAAACAAATAGTTTTAAATCTTTTTAAAATAAACTGCATATGTAATTATATTTTTCTTTTTTTAATGTTGGTTACTATGCTACTACTTATCGATTTAGACAAAGTTTAACCTTAAATAAAAGTTTTAATTATTCTTAATTCGCTTTTAAAACTCGTAGTATCCGATTTTTTTTGCTAGTCCCTAAGAATTTACAATAGGTAAAAGTATAAAGTGAGGAGCTGGTCACACAGGGTAAAATAAGGATAGGTCAGCAGAGGTTAACACACGAGGTAAATTCAACAATGATTTATTACGAACTGATTTAATTTCTTACAAGGGTTAAAAAAGACGGGAACAAACCTTGGGCGGAGTTTTGAGCTCCTGCTGATGTCACATCAAATATTTTTAATAATAGAAATATGGACTTATAAAATCCAACAATAATCTTTAAAAAAAAAATGATGATAATAACAAAACAAAGTGGTAAATATTGGTATTACTTATTGTAAAATTAAATTTTTAATAGGATCTATGAACATATAATTATACTATTAGAATTCTAGAAGAAAACTATCATATTTGTTGTAATATCTTATTATAATGGAGATTGTGTGTTTGTCTGTCTGTAACCGAAACTAAATCACTATTCAAGTCACGATTCCCTTAGTTATTGACGTCACATTTACCATGAATTTATTTTTATTTAAACCTCAATTATTGATAAAATTGTTATACCTTATTAATACTGTTGACCATATCTACGTACTAATAACATGTAATTGTATTTATATATACAACAAAATAGCGGTTTACAGTGTGAACGAGAAGGCTAATTTGCATATTGATATTAAGAATTTGATTTTAATAAATATATGCTTAGTATTATTGATTTCTAATTGTTTGGTTTATTCTTAACTAATCTGAGCAAAAATCTTGGGGATAAATCTTAAAAGAAATCCATAAACAAGACGAAAGAACTGTAATTTTGTTAAATACTTCATAATCTAACTAAATAGATAAATTAGGAAAAATGAAAGACGGGAGTGAAAGAAAATGATGGAAGAGTTAAATCTAAAGCTGTTCTATTTTTCGATTATACCCCTCAGTTTATGATTTCTAAATAGTTTATAATTTGATACAATATTTTATAACATCAAAACCTAAATACTTGCACCCTACGGAGGGTGCATATATTTGCTAGTATTAAGAATTTAAGTAAAATAAATAGGTTGCTTATAAGGGTGTTGAATGTTAAATTCTTCCGCAATTTTGTGATAAGACCACCCCTCTCGTCCACTTAAGAGTAATAACTCAATTCTTTCTTCTTTAGATAGAGCCATCATTCAATCTGGGTAGAAAAAATAACATAAATAAATTTAGAAAAGTAAAGTATTTTTTATTTAATTTAAACAAAAGGAAAAAAGGAAAATTATTATTTCTTATATTTAATTGTTTATGTTATGAATTTATTTACTGCTAAATTACCATACCTGCCTTCTCGGAAAAAATAACATACAATAGTGAAATCTCCATGTACCCAGACTTTGTGGACAGCCTGCAGAATAGGCTCAGGCCTTCTTATTGATCTATTTCCATTTTTTAAAAACTTTAATAATGTACATGCAAAGTAAAAGTCATTTGAAAACAAATAATTTGACAAACAATTTTTTTTTAAAATGACAAAACCAATTTATTGTTCATATTGTATCACAGTTTGTGTTGTCAATGATCAAAATATATACAAATTCTCTGTTCGGTTTCATAACTAACAACAGAGTTTTTTTGTTTTTTTTTTCCATGGAAAGTGGAGAGATATATCAAACAAAATAGAAATTTTTTAAAAATCTGTCCCCCCCGCCTTCAGGTAATAAAAGCGCGCAAGAGATAATATCATTAGATTACGTATAAAAAGCATTACATTTCACAGAAATACCCGAAACCTTTATATTGTAATGCTGCGGAGATTGGTTATGTTAACTCTTAACATCCTATACCGCCTAATTCCACCCGGCCGGAAGTCTCATTTGTTTTCCTAATCCACCCCAAACGATAGACATTGTTTAAATATAATATTAAACATATTTAGCAGTCTTTGATTTAAGGGAAATAACAGGTAACTTTAAATGAAAAGGACATTTTTAACCATTTTTTGATAAATCCTTATAGGAATGGGGATCTGGACTTTGTTTAAATGTAATATTAAACATATTTAGAAGTCTTTGATTTAAGGCAAATAACAGGTAACTTTAAATGAAAAGGACATTTTCAGCCATCTATTGTTAAATCCTTAGAGGAATGGGGCTCTGGACATATCTAGAAGTCTTTGATTTAAGGAAATAACAGGTAACTTTAAATGAAAAGGACATTTTTAACCATTTTTTATAAGTCCTTAGAGGAATGGGGATCTGGTCTTTGTTTAAATGTAATATTAAACATATTTAGAAGTCTTTGATTTAAGGGAAATAACAGGTAACTTTAAATGGAAAAGCCATTTTCAGCCATCTATTGTTAAATCCTTAGAGGAATGGGGATCTGAACTTGGAAAATTCTCAACAGGATGTTAAGAGTTAAATAATAACTCGAATTGTAACTTACAATGAAAAGGATTTATTTGATAACGTACAACAATGAGTGAACAGTCAAATAGCTGGTCTCGCTAGGAAAGACAGCCCCTCCCCCCAAGGATAAATCGTCAATTGTCTTTATTGAGAATAGAACAGTTCATTCTATCCTGAAGGGGTATCAATTCTTCTCTACAACACTTTGAGACGTTAGGATTAGAGTAAGGGTGAGTTTTAAGGTAAGTGTTAGGGCTAGGCTACTTCAGGAGGTTCCGTAATCTAATACTATTCATACGTAAAATGCTATTCTAATGATATTATCTCTTGCGTGCTATTCTGCCTTTGTACAAAAAAAAAAAATATGTTAGTATAACCTGCAATGAACCCAAGTACAAAAAGTGCCATTTTGTGAGATAAAGATAAAAATACTGATAGTTATTAAATCCCTAGTTATATATATATATATATATATATATAATATATTAAAATTTGAAGGCAATACAATGCGTATAAAATAAAAACAGAAAAAAAGAGAAAAAAAAGAAAAAAAAAAAGGAAAAAAAGAAGAAAAAAAAGAAAAAAAAAGAAAGAGAAATTGCAGTTATTCGCTCATTTCATTCATAACATAAAGAAGGGGGAAGGGAGGAGAAAGAGAAAAAGAAGAAGAAAAAAAAAAAAGATGGAAAAGAAAAAGAAGGAAAAAAAGAAAGTATCACCACGCAAAAAAAAAACAAAACTTAAGCACGTCCATTTCTGATTTTCGTCTCTGATGATAAAGTTTCTTTGAAATCGATAAGACAAAAAAAATAACATCTTTTTGTGTTTATGTTTTATATGCATTGCATTGCCTTCAAATTTTAATATATTATAACATACTTAACAATGCTTCAAGCAAATTACCAATTACTTTATTTATAATATATATATATATATATATATATATATATATATATATATATATATGGAATGAATAAAGAAAAGAAAGAAGAGAATGGATAATAAAAAGATGAATTTAATCAATATCACTTACACATGTGTTTTGGTCAGTTCATCTGTTCCGGGACTTTTCAACATGTTAGGGATAAATAATAACACTTTATTTTTGCAATACAAAATTGTATCTACCATAACTCCTAGAAAAATCAAATATTCAAATTCTAACGGTTCTATTTCAGCGTTCCAAAAGTGATTTTTTTTAAAATTCTCTTCGAACATTTCTAAAAATTCTCCGTTTTTCCTCAACAAATTTTTTCATTCAAAATAAAATTTCACTCTGATGAAGGTCGAATCTTCTCTGTGTGCGAAATATTTTCACACAGATGAACTGACCGAAACACATGTGTAAGTGATATTGATTAAATTCATCTTTTATTATCCATTCTATTCTTTCTTTTCTTTATTCATTCTTCCTCATATTGTCGGATTCATTTCTATTTTTACATATATATATATATATATATATATATATATATATGTGTGTGTGTAATATAGTGAAAAATTTGAAAAATCACAGGTTCAAATGAGTGATATTTATTCAACCAACGCTGCAGTGTTTCAATCTGTTTAGTAGATCTTCTTCAGGGTTTTTGTTGATATAAGGAAAAGTAAAATTTATCACAGAATAATAAGGACACTGCAGCATTGGCTGAATAAATATCACTGAACCTGTATTTTTTCAAATTTTTCTCTATATTACACACACACATATATATATATATATATATATATGTAAAAATAGAAATGAATCCGACAATTCGGATTCACTTCCATTTTTCTCTTCAAAAACACACACACATATATATATATATACATATATATTTAGTAATATATATATGTATGTATATTACCTATATAGTAATATAATTCTATTACTGATAGTTAAAAATCTAAATGTGTACGGCCTTCACTTGAAATTCTTTTTAGCGAAGGAAAAGTCACACTTGAAGGACTATTGGCCCAAATATACAAAAAAATATTCAACATTTTTTTTTTTTGTGAAGTCAACCATAGTTGTCTCCCCTTGAATTAGCCATTGTAAATACTAAATGAATGTCCACCTTAACTGGATCATAGTTAAGTTATATTTTAATAATAATAATAATAAAACTTTAACTAAAGTATTTACCTTGTTCGTCTTTTATTAGATTTTGTTAGTTAAAAACCATTGTTAAATTAAATACTTTATATTTATTTGATCAAAATTAGCAAATTTATAAATCACCATGAATTTACAGTCAAAGAAAATAAAACTGTAAATAATTTGGGTAATTTTCACCATTAGTTGGCTAAATTCCTAGCAAATAAGGCAATTAGAGTAACCTCCCTTGACTTTCACTTTGAAACAAGCCGGTAGCCATTTTGAAAGTCTCTGTGCGAAATATACAAATCTTAGAAACTTTTCGAAAACAATACAACTGCATGCTTTAACACAAAAATATCATAAAATGTGTTCTTAATAACAATTAAGTTCATTTCAGATAATGCGCACGCACAATTTTATGCTAGGAATTTAGCCAACTAAAGGTGAAAATTACCATAATTTGAATGTTCCGCAGTCAAATTAACTTAATTAACCCCAACACTATAAACTACTATTTTACTGAATTTTTTAGATGAATATTATTTAAAGTTTAATTTTTCAAATCGTCATTTTCAACAACAAGAACTAATTCACCCAAGATGGTGGCTATATTTATACTCAACAAGGGCACACAACTCCAGATTAAGGGAGATAATCAACAATCAGGTTCTAAGAATATCTGTCAATTTAGTAAGAATCTTTATTCAGCCAGGCCATCAGAACTGCAAAAATAACAAAAATTCATTGTAACTACATTATTTCAATAAGATATCTATAATAGAATAATTTGGTTAAATCGAACTTAATGGATCTAAGTTCCACCATCGTATGTCACTCCACCAAAAGACCCCCCCCCAAAAAAAAAAATTCCAAAAATCAGGGAATTAACCGAATTTAATGAAATTTTCAGTGTTGATATATTAATGAATAAAAGATATAATGCACCGGTTATTTTATCTAAAAACTTTTACATTTTGTTCAGGTCAATTAACTTTGAACCACGTATCTTTGAGAATCTGTGTTACGCCTCAAAGTTATGTGGTTCAAAGTTAACTGACCTGAAAAAATGTAAAACTTTTTAAATAAAATAACCGGTGCATTATATCTTTTATTCATTAATATATCAACACTGAAAATTTCATTAAATTCGGTTAATTCCCTGATTTTTGGTATTTTTTTTTTTCTTTCGGCGTGGTGGTCCGTTAAGTTCGATTTAACCAATTCTTTTTTGATAATGGTTTGGCAAAATTGGTATCCATGTCAAGATTGAACTCTCAAAGATTAAATTCTTTTTGGTGGCACGAAGAATTCAGCAGAGCTTGCTGGTTGAAATACAAATGACAATGAGGAAAATGGTTCAAGCACACACTGGCTATTTTAATTTTCCCACAAAATTACGACAGAAAGAACCGAAGTGAAATTATATCGTGTAGCAACAAATACATAAAAAACACAGAAAGTATTTGTCTTAACTTTTGGAGATGAGGCTTGATAATTTGTATTATTTAGATATGGTTCAAGTTGATCGCAGTACAGTAACCAGGTGGTTCTAGTTGATCGCAGTACAGTAACCAGGTGGTTCTAGTTGATCGCAGTACAGTAACCAGGTGGTTCAAGTTGATCGCAATACAGTAACCAGGTGGTTCAAGTTGATCGCAATACAGTAACCAGATGGTTCTAGTTGATTGCAATACAGTAACCAGATGGTTCAAGTTGATCACAGTACAGTAACCAGATGGTTCAAGTTGATCACAGTACAGTAACCAGATGGTTCAAGTTGATCACAGTACAGTAACCAGGTGGTTCAAGTTGATCACAGTACAGTAACCAGGTGGTTCAAGTTGATCACAGTACAGTAACCAGGTGGTTCTAGTTGATTGCAATACAGTAACCAGATGGTTCTAGTTGATTGCAATACAGTAACCAGGTGGTTCTAGTTGATCGCAGTACAGTAACCAGGTGGTTCTAGTTGATCATAGACTGTTCTCAACTTTAATGTTATTTACACATTGTTTCGACCGATGTGCCCTCTCGTCTTCTTCAGGAGTTTCGGGTTCGATAAGAAACACCTGAAGAAGGCTGGAGGGCACATGGATTGAAACATTATGCATATAATAATAATAAGGACAACATTCTGAAAAAAATCTTAATAATACAAATGATCAAACCTCATTTAAAAAATAACAAGAAACACATGAAGAAGGCTGGAGGACACATCGGCCGAAACATTGTGTATATGATAATAAAGAGGAGGACAACAGTCCGAAAAAAATCTAAATAATACAAATATAAAAAAAGTTTTAATTACAACTGTAAAAAAAAAAAAAAGAAAGAAAAAAAAAAAGAAAAAGATACTAACCCTTTTGTTGCAAGAAGTGAATACAGCCTCACCGACCCAGCATTTGTTTTGGTAGATAATTAACATCATTAAGGGAATGATTATGAAATTTGATTACGCTGTAAAAGAGGTTTAAGTAATCTGCAGAGATAATCCTTTTTATAATAATCCACTATGTAGTATTACTATTTAGTTGTACCTTTTTTGTACGTCCAGTATGCACGGAAGTCGATCCACTTATTGATTCCAAGATCAATATGCATGCGCAGATTTACAATTACGGCTGAAAATCTCCCCCACCCACCCCAAAAAAACAGTTGACAACCAAGTTTGGTTTGTTTAATTTTGTTTTATGGCATATCAACCTCAGTGGGTCATTTAATGCTAACAAAGTTTGTTTCTTGTTTGTAAAGTGAGGGATCATTTTTGTATAATAACAAAGTTCTAAATTGATCCCCCATTTCTCGACCGCATTCCCCTCTCTCGATCAAGATAACCAGTGAAGAGCCTGTTCTAATACTTAATTGGGTGACCACTTAAGCAACAGCAGGTACTATAAGAAACCTGTGTCCTTTGTTTATCAAAATGACATGTTCCCGCATTAAATGACACATCAAGGGTTGATATTCCATCAAACAACCTGTTCAATAAATAAACCAACCCTAATCAAATACTTCAGTTTTTAGCCATTTGTATTTCTGGATGTAAAATGGAGGATCATTTTGGTATTATAACCAAATTATAAACTGATCCCCCATTTTTTTACCACAGATTCACAAAGAGTTATGCTATTCAAAAAATGATGGCTTGGTTTGGTTTGTTTTACGGCATATCAACCTCAGTGGGTCATTTAATGCCGACAAAGTTTGGAAATAAATTCATTCTAAATGGATAATAAAATTCTGTTCATAAACTCATGTTTTTCTATTTAACCCATAGATGGGACTAACAGGTACTACCAATCCGGGTCAGAGTTGACCAGGGAGCAATGGGGGATGAAGGGGTGCTCCACATTCCCCAGATCTGGTTTGGTTTGTTTTATGGCATATCAACCTCAGTGGGTCATTTAATGCTGATAAAGTTTTGAAATAAAGTCATTCTTAATGGATACTCAATATTTTTTATAAACACATTTTTCTATTGAGCTCATAGATGGGATCCTAACAGGCACTACCACTCCGGGTCAAAGTGGACCAGGGAGCAATGGTGATGAAGGGGTGCTCCACATTCCCCAAACCTCCAGAACTGGAACCTCACCATCAGATAGAGTTTAATGTCATTGGCTTTATATTTTCATATGAAGACGTCTCTGAAGAAATGCGCCATTACACCTTCAAGTCTGGAAGATCTGGACTCCAACAGATAGGGCTGACAAAACACGTGTCACACAGGAAGTGAGCAGTTCACTATTGAACTCGATAGGGCTACAGAACCACAACGTCTTTGTTGTCATGCACCATAGAATGCAGATTAAAATTTTCCTTGCAATGTGTGTGACTGCATCTGCAAGTCCAGTATTGGACAAATTAGCCGCCAAAAAGTCCATAACTAATCAATGATATGGAGTGATGTTATTGTTGTCTGCAACGGACTGCTGAAAGGATTTTATATCTAAAGTAATAAGTGGATGGACCTGTGAGCGTTTGTTCGATTTGTTTTTGTTTTACGGCATATCAACCTCAGTGACTTGTGAGCGTACAAGATAAACTAAAAAAAAAAAAAAAAAAAAAAAAAAAAAATACAACCCTATTTATTTACTTAGAGAAAAAGTCATTAGCACCCCAGGCTTTGTTTTGGATTTGAACTCTTTACCTCTTATGAATTATGAAGAATGATTTGAGATTTCAAACATTCAGAGAAATAAAATACCAATATCTTTAGATTCAGATTGTTTGTTACAAAGTTGTCAGTTTAGTTTGATTTTTGGCAAATAATTGTAAACTGATCATTTTTATCAAACTTTAGTTTTCTGACAAAATTAACCAAATTGATCTTTTTCCCCTTGGCGATTTCGCTAGATGAAATTATTTATAATTCTATTTTTAACAGCCAACATTTTTAGGGGAAATAGAGGGTAGTAATCCTTACCCTACGTTAAAGAGTCTGATATTATAGTTAGTTCTATGTTTAGTTTTACGCATCAGTAGGTGGAAAACAAAACATACACTATGAAAATCAGAAAATAAACATTCCCTCTTGTTCATGCTTAAATCTCTTTTTTGTCTATTCATCCGTAACGAACTATGTTTTTTCTTTCCTTCAGAATTTACATCTATCTAATTCAACTGAATGCTGTGGTAACCACATCACCAACACAAAGGAGTTCAAGTTGTTTGATCAAAGCTTAAAATCCAGAAGAAGATTATTTTTGCTTTGATCAGCGACTTGTGAGCGTACAGGACTAACTAAAAAAAAAAAAAAAATTTAAAAAAAAAAATAAAAAATCCAACCCTATTTATGTTTTAAAGTTTTATCTGCAAAAACCGAGTCATCACCATAAATGATTGATTTAATAGTTTTTATTTCTCTGAATGTTTGAGATGACGCTTGATGAATAGTATTATCTGTGTTATTCGGCCTATTGTCCTCATCTTCATTTTTATTTTTATCCGTGCAACGTTTCACCCAATGTACCCTCTGGCCTTCTTCAGGTATTTCTGAATCGGGAACCTTCTTGTCGTAATCGGGAGCCATCACGGAACTTTGAACCTAACCCTTTATTCAGTCCACGGGGGTATCCTGTTCTCATTCCGCTAACCATAGCTAGGGTAGAATACAGCTTAACGCCTATACCCCAGCTATAGTTAGCAGAATGAGAACAGGATTCCTCCCCGTGGAATGATAAAGGGTTGGGTTCAAAGTTCCATGATGGCTCCCGATTACGACAAGAAGGTTCCAGAGTCCGACAAGAAATACCTGAAGAAGGCCGGAGGCCATATCGGCCGAAACGTTGTACAGATAACAATGAAGATGAGAACAATAGTCCGAATAACACAGATAATAGTAATTGTTTTTATTATTAAGTTACAGGAAGCAGAAAATATAATAAAATTTTTAATGAGTTAAGATATATCAAATAAAGGCACCATAGAGTATTATTATCATGAAGACATTTTGTTGCAGAAGACGCTTACTAGAGAAGAACTAGAAAGGTCAAAGGTTACGACAAACAGACATTTTGGGGTTTAATCAGGTTTAAATCGAACTTAATGGACCTAAATTCAATCATCGTATGTCACCCTGCAGAAAGAAAAAAAAAATACCAAAAAATCAGGGAATTAATCGAATTTAATGAAATTTTCAGTGTTGATATATTAATGACTAAAAGATATAATGCATAACACAGATTCTCAAAGATACATGGTTCAATGTTAACTGAGCTTTTAAAATGTAAAAGTTTTTATATAAAATAACTGGTGCATTATATCTTTTATTTATTAATACTAGCAAATATATGCACCCTCCGGGTGCAAGTATTTAAGTTTTGATGTAATAAAATATTGTATTGAATTAAAAAGGATAACGGAACTAAATAAGAAGGCAGATAAAAAAATTTGAAACAGAGGGGGTATAATGGAAAAATTGAACAACTGAAACTTACACTTATCTCACTCCCGTCTTTCATTGGTAAATTTTCTTAATTTAACTATTTAGTTAAAATAGGAAGTAAAGAATAAAAATACAGTTATTTTTTCTTGTTAATGGATTTCTTTTAAGATTTATTGAAGAGATTTTAGATAATATTCATTAAGATAAAACCAAACAGTTAGAAATCAATAATACTAAGCACATATTTATTAAAATCAGATTTTTAATATCAATATGCAAATTAGCCTTCCCATTCATACTGTAAACTGCTATTTTGTTGTATATATAAATACAATTGCATGTTATTCTTAAGTAGATATGGTCAACAGTATTAATAACGTAAAACAATTTAATTAATAATTGAGGTTTAAATAAAAATAAAATCCTGTAGAATTTTATGTAAATAACTAAGGGAATTGTGACTTGAATAGTAATATAGTTTCGGTTACAGACAGAAAAACACACAATCTCCATTATAATAAGATATCAACACTGAAAATTTCATTAAATTTGGTTAAATCCCTGATCTTTTGGTATTTTTTTTCTTTAGGCTAGTGACATACAATGGTGGAATTTAGGTCCGTTAAGTTCGATTTAACCGAGATTTTGTTGCAGGAGACGCTTACTAGAGAATAACTAGAAAGGTCAAGGGTGACGATAAACAGACATTTTGAAGTTTAATCAGATATTATTTGAACTGCTAGCAGTAATAATAAACTAAATACTAGGGTGAGTCAAAAGTTTTGCAATAATTTGGTAGTTTGCGGCATGCATATCAGATGATCACAAGCTGTGGTAGGTACCCACTGTGGTTAGTAGTATTGTGGTAGTTGGTGTGCTGACACGTTGTGCATTATTTCACTACATGTAATTTGAAAGACGCACAGATGAACATGCAACAGTCTGATATGGTAATCACCTTATGTTCTACATTTGTTGTTTGAAAGGTCAAGGCGAAGTTGATCGCAGTACAGTAACCAGGTGGTTCAAGTTGATCGCAGTACAGTAACCAGGTGGTTCAAGTTGATCGCAGTACAGTCATTTTTGCTTGGGTTGCATAAACTTTAGATATGGTTAAAGTTGATCGCAGTACAGTAACCAGATGGTTCAAGTTGATCGCAGTACAGTAACCAGATGGTTCAAGTTGATCGCAGTACAGTAACCAGATGGTTCAAGTTGATCGCAGCACAGTAACCAGATGGTTCAAGTTGATCGCAGTACAGTAACCAGGTGGTTCAAGTTGATCGCAGCACAGTAACCAGATGGTTCAAGTTGATCGCAGCACAGTAACCAAATGGTTCAAGAAATTTTGCTTGGTTTGCAAGAACTTTGACAATCGGACAAGGGTGGGTATACATAAAACTTTAAATTCCAAGGCTGCACTCCAAGCCAATTCTGGCAAGTAGCACATTAAATGTATCAGACGAGCTCAACATCTCACAGTCCAGTGTGGTTTGTCATCTTCACAACCTGCTGAATTATGGCCCACGTTGTCACTAAAATATTGCAAAACTTTTGACTCAGCCTAGTAGAAGTGATATTCAATTCTATCATTGTTGTAATTTGTAGTACAGTGTAATATCAACCCAAAATTATAATACATGCAAACAATACAATGTAATCTGTTAGTTGAGGTCAGATGCTAAAAATGAACCAGTAGAAAAATATAATTCTTATAATGTTGTACCATTTTTCAAAAGATTCTAAAAAACAAATTTGTGGTAATTATAAACTTTAGTTGGCCAAATTCCTAGCATAAAATTGTGCGTGCGCATTATCCGAAATGAACTTAATTGTTATTGATTATTTCTTATCAATAAATGAATTTAAATAAACTTAATATTGTTTATGAAAGAAAACAGGAATATTCATGCACAAAAATCAATGTTTCATTTAGAATATTAAAACAAATAGATAATATTAATTTATATTTCGTAAGGTCCCCCTACACAATTCGGTAATTATGAACTTTTTGTTGTTTTATCATTCTAAATTTTTTTTTTTTGTGTATGAATATTCCTGTTTTCTTTCATAAACAATATTAAGTTTATTTAAATTCATTTATTGATAAGAAATAATCAATAACAATTAAGTTCATTTCAGATAATGCGCATGCACAATTTTATGCTAGAAATTTGGCCAACTAAAGTTCATAATTACCACAAATTCTTTTCCAACTTTTACTCACTTTCATTGCTGCAAAAATTTCTTATTTAATATTAACCCTCTGAACAGCTGTGGTTCACTACCCCAAAGTACATATACCTGTGTGGCTGAAATTCTGTAGCATAATTATTATGGTCTATGGAGAATTTGGGGATTGAAAAGAAAACGGTAATCGGATTTCTGGAGAAAGAGAAAAAAAAAAAGGAACAAAAAGAGGTTAGTTTAGAATTGTAAACACTCAATGGGTGCCAGCCATTGACCAACCAATGACCCCTGAACTAGATTTAACAATAAAAACGGAAGTTCCAGGTTTTCTGCGGAGAGCGGATGTGTCCTTTCCCCCACCCCTGGGACCACAAATGTAAAAAGAGAAAAATCGGTCTTTTCTTTCGTCTGGGCCTTTGTCGTAGGCAGACGTGGGGTTTCTCAGGGTCCCATGGTGACGTGTCTAGGCTAGCAACAAACGGTGTGTATGAACGTGATTTACAATAGAACAGCTTGACCTTACCCTCTCTCTCTCTCTCTCTGAAAAAGAACCCATGAGCCTATAAAGAAATAAACAACCCCTTTTCGACTATACAACTTTCTTAAGTTGTTTCTCTGAGCTAACAATGGTTACTATTATTACTAATGACTACTACTATAACTCGACCTTGGCCCCTATGCAACAATTCCTATTTTGACATCACTATAAATATAAAATATTTTTCTGAATTTTTTAGATGAGGCTTGAAAAATTGTATTATTTGGATTGTTCGGACTATTGTCCTCATTTTTATTGTTAGATTGGTTTGTTTTGTTTTAAGGCATATCCACCTCAGTGGGTCATTTAAAGTTTTGAAATAAATTCATTCTCAACAGATACTCATGTTTTTCTATTTAACCCATAGATGGGACCCTAACAGGTACTACCACTCCGGGTCAGAGTGGACCAGGGAGTAATGGTGATGAAGGGGTACTCAAGATTCCCTAAACCTCCATAACTGGTTTGGTTTGTTTTGTTTTATGGCATGTCAACCTCAGTGGGTCATTTAATGCCAACAAAGTTTGAAATAAATTCATTCTTAATGGATAATCAATTTTTTTTTATAAACTCATCTTTTTCGATTTAATCTATCTAACAGGTACTACCACTTCTCTAGAGGATTTGCTAATGGTCAATAGGGACGAATGGCACGAGAGAGTCAAGGGAATGTGTACTGTTAGCATGCCTTGATGATGATGATGAAATCAGTCTTATTAGTTCCCTCGGACCATATGACCTTTAGGCACCCCTTTTATGATCTCAATTCATAATGATATGTTTTCCATTTACACTGGTTATTTGTTAGGGGTTAGTTTTATAATTAAAAAAAACCCAAAAAAAACTAAAAATCATCTGTTAACAAACAACCGGATTTTGACGGTGTAAATGGAAAAAATATCCTTATGAATCGAGATCACAAAAGGGGTGCCTAAAGGTCATATGGTTCGTTCTTTCTTGTCTTTCTGATTATGTGCAAAAAAAAAGAGATATGTTTGGATATGTTAACTCTTAAAGTCCTATATCACCTCATTCCACCTGGCCGGAAGTCTCATTCGTTTTCCTAATCCACCCCAAACGATAGCTGTTGTTTAAATGTAATATTAATCATATTTTGAAGTCTTTGATTTAAGGGAAATAACAGGTAACTTTAGATGCAAAAGTCATTTTTAGCCATTTTTTTTTTATATGTCCCTATAAGAATGCTCTGGACTTTCTGGAATTCTCAACAGGATGTTAAAAAGAAAAAGAAAAATTGGATTAGTTTTAGAATAGTATTATCTGCGTTCCCGAGTCCAACAAGAAATACCTGAAGAAGGCCGGAGGGCATATCGGCCGAAACATTGTACAAATAACAATGAAGATGGGGACAATAGTCCGAATAACGCAGATAATACTAATCTTCAAGCCTCATCTCAAACATTCAGAGAAATAGTTTTAGAATGTAATTATTTTTGACATCCATAGACGATTAACCTGGATAGGGATGAGTTCTGTTGGAGAAGTAAGGACAACCTCATAAATGACATTCTCCTATGGACTCCTACACATGGACACACCTAGTGTTGGCTGACTAGCAAAAACTTATAGTTATCAGCTCTGTGCCAACATTGGATACTGTCTAAAGGACTTACCAATAGCAATGACCGATAGGGACGGATGTCGAGAGAGAGTCAAGGGAAGTCAAGCCGTGAGCACACCATGATGATGATGATAATGAAGACTGTTAATTAACAGATTACTATATTTTATATTTTCGGCAATGTTCCAACCAGGAGCACAGACAGTTCTAACGGTTAATATTTTTAATAATCTAATTAAATTAGAATAATAAATTATTAATAATTAATTAAACACTAACTTAAATTGACTGTCATGCATAGAATATATATATATATATATATATATATGTTTGGGAAATTCAGAATTTAATCATTGTTTCTAAGAATTTAATAAAAAGAGTTAAAGGTTTAGGGTTAGGGAAAACCTATATTATAAAAGAAATTAATCTGATACGATGATGAATTTTCCTATGATAAACGAATCTACCATACAACGAATCTATCTAGAATTATATAAAGCCTCAGTAAGTGCTTACACACAAACAGCACATAAAATTACTTTCTGTTTGAATTTCTGAGATGAGCAATTACTATTATTATTATTATTATACAGTGATTCAGTCAAATTATTATCTTTATCTTGGTTATTAAAACCATAACATTTCAGCCACTATATGCAGACTGTTCATGGCTGAAGTCACCCTGGTGCAACACCATGAAGCCAAGAGGTCCAGAAGAAAGCAGCGGCAACAAAGCACCGGAACATCAACATCTTCAGGGACAGTCTTCACATGCGACATCTTAATTAAACTTAATTAACCTAAATTTCACCATCGTATATCCCCCCCTCAGAAAGAAAAAGAAAAAAAAAAATCAGGGAATTAATCGAATTTAATAAAATTTTCAGTATTGATATATTAATGAATAAAAGATATAATGCACCAGTTATTTCATTTTAAAACTCTTACATTTTTTCAAGTCAGTTAACTTTGAACCACGTATCTTTGAGGCGTAACACAGATTCACAAACATACGTGGTTCAAAGTAAACCAACCTGAAAAAATCTAAAAATATTTTAAATAAACTAACTGGTACATTATATCTTCTATTCATTAATATATCAACACTGAAAATTTCATTAAATTCGCTTAATTCCTTGATTTTTAGTCATTTTTTTCTTTCGGCAGGGTGACATACGATGGTGGAATTTAGGTTCGTTAAGTAGGATTTAACCAAATATTTTATAATTCTTAGTTTGATAAATAAAAAAAATAAGTAATTTTTTACCTTTAGTTGTTAAAATTCCTAGCAAATAAGGCAATTAGAGTAACCTCCCTTGACTTTCACTTTGAAACAAGAAGGTAGCTATTTTGAAAGTCTCCGTGCAAAATAAACAAATCTTAGAAACTTTTTTGAAAACAATACAACTGCATGCTTTAACACAAAAAATCATAAAATGTGTTCTTAATGACAATTAAGTTCATTTTAGATAATGTGCACGCACAATTTTATGCTTGGTATTTAGCCAACTAAAGGTGAAAATTACCAAAAAATCTTAGAATTTTTTATTGTAAAAATTATCTTAACAGTTACTACACTATCTGCTGCCATAAAGTGAGTAAATTTTAAGGTGGGTAAAGTTAATATTAAAACTTTCTTCTTTTGATACGAAAAAATTCCCTTGTTGAATTTTTTTTTTTTTTTGTTTTGTTACCTTTTTATAGTTTAAAATATTCCTTGGTGAAAAAAATCATTAGTTTGAAATTTTACTCCCAAAATAATAAAATAAACCAATTAATAGGGAAAAAAAAAGTATTATGAAAAAAAAATATGTATTAGTAATACAAGATAAAAATAAAATTCTTTAGTCCAGGTTAAAAGTGTGATAAGGGTAAAACTTTTTTTTTTGGAAACCTTAATTTTCTGATGCAAGTATCATTGGGGAATGAGAAAAGAGAAATTTAATTTTAAGAAATCAAATTGTAGTTTACTGAAAAAATTTTTGGTTAAATTGAACTTAACGGACTTAAATTCCAGCATTGTATGTCACCCCCACCAAAAAAAAAAAAAAAAAAACAAAAAAAAAACAAATATCAGGGAATTAACCGAATTTAATGAAATTTTCAGTGTTGATATATTAATGAATAAAAGATATAATGCACCAGTTATTTTATTGAAAAACTTTTATATTTTTTTCAGCTCAGTGAACTTTGAACCACGGATTTTTGAAGCGTAACATAGATTCTAAAAGATACATGGTTCAAAGTTAACTGACCTGAAAAAATGTAAAAGTTTTAAAATAAAATAACTGGTGCATTATATCTTTTATTCATTAATATATCAACAGTGAAAATTTCATTAAATTCGGTTAAGTCCCTGATTTTTGGTATTTTTTTTCTTTCGGCGGGGTGACATAAGATGGTGGAATTTAGGTCCATTAAGTTCGAATTAACCCTCTCCTTTATAGCAAAATTTGGCTAATTTAGACATTTTATCTATAGTAAAACATCACTAGAATTATGTCAATAAAAATTATTAGTTAACTAGTTTCAAAGATGCCCTATCTAGGGGGTATAAAGCTAGTATTTATATAAACAAACAATACAGAAATAGAAGAAAAATAAAATATGCAAAACTAGAATGGATTAAACTGCCCGCATCTGTTGTAGGCTGCTGAAACACTGCATCTTTCTAAGCCTCCATGCTTTCTGTAATCTGCCAACACTATACCTGATACCCCCCTCCACATACATGTATATCATTACTGTACACTATTCATGTTCCTGACACTAATACATTATTCTATGTACTAGACATGAGACTTTGATGAGTTGTGGTGCACCTGAGCACTGTACACATACATGTATATTATTACTGTATGCTATTCATGTTCCTGACACTAATACATTATTCTGTGTGCTAGACATGAGACTTTGATGAGTTGTGGTGCACCTGAGCACTGTATGAAATATATGTCATTATTATTATCATTACAGGGTGACCCTCCCCCCCAAAAAATGGTGTTCGTTTTTTTTTTGTGCTGGTAGTCTACATCAGTAATAGTATATATACAGGGTGACCTCCACCCCTCGAAAAAAACAATTAAAAAACAAAAAAAAAAAATTAACAGAATTTGGGTTCTGTTTTTTTTTGGGGGGGGGGGTTCACCCTGTATTAGAAAGAAAGAAAAATTATGGAATACTTGGTAGTAATTCAAAGAGAGAGAAATAAAGCCTGGTCCATTTACCAAAACTTTTTTTCATTCCCCAATGATACTAGCATCAAAAAAAATTATGGAATACTTGGTAGTAATTCAAAGAGAGAAATAAAGCCTGGTCCATTTACCAAAACTTTTTTTCATTCCCCAATGATACTAGCATCAAAAAAATTATGGAATACTTGGTAGTAATTCAAAGAGAGAGAGAAATAAAGCCTGGTCCATTTACCAAAACTTTTTTTCATTCCCCAATGATACTAGCATCAAAAAAATTATGGAATACTTGGTAGTAATTCAAAGAGAGAGAGAAATAAAGCCTGGTCCATTTACCAAAACTTTTTTTCATTCCCCAATGATACTAGCATCAAAAAAATTATGGAATACTTGGTAGTAATTCAAAGAGAGAGAGAAATAAAGCCTGGTCCATTTACCAAAACTTTTTTTCATTCCCCAATGATACTAGCATCAAAAAAAATTATGGAATACTTGGTAGTAATTCAAAGAGAGAGAGAAATAAAGCCTGGTCCATTTACCAAAACTTTTTTTCATTCCCCAATGATACTAGCATCAAAAAAAATTATGGAATACTTGGTAGTAATTCAAAGAGAGAGAGAAATAAAGCCTGGTCCATTTACCAAAACTTTTTTTCATTCCCCAATGATACTAGCATCAAAAAAATTATGGAATACTTGGTAGTAATTCAAAGAGAGAGAGAAATAAAGCCTGGTCCATTTACCAAAACTTTTTTCATTCCCCAATGATACTAGCATCGGAAAAATAAGGACAAAAAAAAAAAAAAAGTTTGGCTTCAGGTTACTCTTACCCATCTTTTAATCTGGATTATTTTGTCCTGTTTTGAATGATGGAAAAATCTCACTCGGGATTAGTAAATATAGTTTGTGGATTTTGTGGTTTTTTCAAGGGAACTCATCACATCATCCACATTGGTTTGTAGTCTTTTATATTCTCCAGCATTTGGCCGACGACTTCGTTTCTGATTGCGACCTTCAATAATGAATGCAATAATCTGAAAAACAAAATTATATATTATGAATAATTGGTTTAGTTTGTTTTGTTTTATGGCATATCAACCTCGGTGGGTCATTTAATGCTGACAAAGTTATGAAATAAATTCATTCTTAATGCATAATACAATTTTGTTTATGAACTCATGTTTTTCTATTCAACCCATAGATGGGACCCTAACAGGTACTACCACTCCGGGTCAGAGTGGATCAGGGAGCAATGGTGATCAAGGGTGCTCCACATTCCCCAAACCTCCAAAACTGGAACCTCACCATCAGATAGAGTTTAACGTCATTCCCAGGACATGTAGACCCTCAGTCACTGCCTTCTAGCACCCATATGATAAGAAGGATTGAGGGTTGTGATAAGGGCAATAGGGTTGGGGCAATCATATAGGTGCTAGGGCTTGATGTGACCAGCCGATTGATCGGAGGGGGCGTCTCCAACCGCCCGTCTAGCCCAAGAAGAGCCTAAAGTGTCATTCTTAATGGATACTCGATTTTCTTTTTTTATAAACACATTTTCCTATGAGGATAGGAGTAAATATGACAGAATGTGGTAAAGAATAGAGGGAAAAATGTGGACAAAAGAACTCAAACAAGTAGATGTAGGAAATATATTTCGCTGTGCATTGAGCACGGCTTCTTCAGTCTTTTATTTGAACATTTGTGCATCATACATGTGTTTTATAGAAGAGAAAGTGAACGGGTGAGGAGTGAATTTGGTGATGAAGTCAGGAGGATGGGATAGCATTTGTGAAGATTTGATTGATCAGAAGATGTCTGAGTTGTTCTGTTGTCCACATTTTTCCCTCTATTCTTTACCACATTTTACTATTTAACCCATAGATGGGACCCTAACAGGTACTAATACTCTGGATCAGGTTTGGTTAGGTTTTAGTTTTACGGCATA
>JALAJA010000184.1:70000-80000 GCA_023376005.1 Doryteuthis pealeii | reverse complement strand
GATATTAATCTAATATCGACACATTTAGACAGTTTTATTGTTACTTTTTTTAAGTTGTAGGTTAATAAATTATCTTGGGTTTATTAAAATTGAAAACTATTTTTTTCTTCTCTTATGAGACGAGACTCAGAGTTTCACTGCTCGGCCTGTTTAATTCTGAAAATTGTCAACTTCATTCTATTTAGTAGGATAAAATGGAAATAGAGGGACTTTTTGGTTAAATCCTACTTCATGGCCCTAAATTCCACCATTGTATGTTATGATGCATCAAAAAAACTTTTACATTTTTTCAGGTTAATGTGAAATGTAAACAGCCTCGTCCACATTGATGTGTCCATTTCTTTCGTCTAACTAGTATACCACGTGCCTCCATGACTCCTTGGCTTGGTTATATAGCATGGAGGCGCGTGGTCTAATGGTTAGTGTCGTAGGAAATGGACTCGTCAATGCGAGTTCAATTCCTGGACGGAACTGTTGGCATTTCACTTAGCGCTAATACCCTTGGGAAAGGTATGAATCCAATTCTCCTTCCAGCTATGGGTAAATAGCAGGGGAGACTGGACTCTTTAACCATGGCTAGGTAACCAGTCTAGGAGAAGGAAAACTCTGAATTCAAACCTGTTAAACTCCGCTTAAGAAATTGACCTTGTGTCGCATCCTGCTTGTGCGGAGGGGTTGGTAAATATATATATAGCATCCGGCTAAATTTAAGTATACACTTTTTAGATCTCATATTGCTCACCATTGAATAGCAGTGGAGGCAATGTGTAATGGTTATTGTCATATGAGATGGACACAGCGACCCGAATTCAAACCCTGGATGAGGCTGTTTGCATTCCACTTCATGCTAATACCATAGAGAAATTTATGAATCCTACAGCTATGGGTAAATAGTAGGGCAGACTGAGCTTTTTAAACTTGATAAGGCAACAGGTCTAAGAGAATTAAAACCTGTTAAAGTTGGAAATGTAAAAAAAAGAAATACACACAATTTTTAATTAGTTAAAACTAACTATCCGAACAAAGACAAATATATCTAAACTAATAAATCTCTTAACTAATATTTATTCACAAAATTCATAACCTTAACCTTGATATGGCAAAAGATGTAGAAAGAGAACTCTGAATTTTGAACCAAATATCTTTGAGAATCTATGTTACACCTCAAAGATACGTGGTTCAAAGTTAATTGACCTGAAAAAATGTAAAAGTTTTTTTGGTGCCTTATATCTTTTATTTATTAATATATCAACACTTGTTACATAATCTATGCGGTTGCATAAGATTATTGTTAATCCCCTGTATTTCTAAAGTCCGACCACCAAGACGATAGAAGATAGAATAATATCAAAGACCCCAGAAGAAGAATAGAAGAAGTAAAGAAAAGGGTATACAACACACTGAAATTTTCATTAAATTCGGTTAATTCCCTGATTTTTGGTATTTTTTTTTTCTTTCGGCGGGGTGACATAAGATGGTGGAATTTAGGTCCCTTAAGTTCGATTTAACCAATAATATTACATATCAATAAATTATTTATTGTATATTGAATTAGATTTATATATCATGATTCTATTTAATTTGAAATAAAATCTTCATTTTTTTGTCAGGGGTGGTGGGTGCCTCGTGTTGTAATGGCTAATGTCTTGGACATGCGATGGTGGAATTTAAGCCCATTAAGTTCGATTTAACCGCCTATTTTTTGCGGCAGTGTAAAGCCACCATCATCATCATGGACTGCTCATCCATCCAGGATTCTGTCCTTAAGCATCATGGGTCACCACTCATGGCCAACAGGTGACCCCATTGGAGGGTTCTTACCCCTCTGCAGAGGTGCAGTCGGTGTATTATAAAGCACCAGCCAACAGGGCTGTTTTCAAGTACAAACAATCAGTATCATAATCATATTCAAAGCAGCTTTTTAAAAAAGTTAGTCTCGCAGATCCATTATTACTTATCGCGAGTGAAATCCTCACTGGTCGACCCATAAAAATCCCCATGGAAATATATAACAATATAGTAAGAAATTTCCATTCAATGATTTACAATTTTTTTTTTTAAATACGATATAAATGATGCAATTAATTCAATCAATCAATATTACATTTCAAAGGGGAAAAAAAAAAAAACATACAAAAAAAAAAAAAAAAAGATAAACAAAATAACATGCAAATGACTTACCCTTCTGTTACTTTTCAAATTTGAATTTTTAAATATCTTCCCTAATATAACTCAAATCTTCATTATTTTTGCTCAAAAACCAAGACCTGGTGATATTTAATGTGTATATATATTTACTTTGGGTGCTCCACATTCCCCAAACCTCCAAAACTGGAACCTCACCATCAGATAAGAGTTTAACATCATTCCCAGGACATGAAGAACCTCGGCCGCTGTCTTCTAGCACCATATGATAAAAAGGGGTTGGGGCTTGCCATAAGGGCAATAGGGTTGGGGAAATCATATAGGTGCTAGGGTTTGACATGACCAGCCAATTGATCAGAGGGGGCCTCTCCGACCGCTCGTCTAGTCAAAAATAGGGCCAAAGTGGAGTATTGCAAATCATGAACTGCTCACATCCACCTGGGTTCTATCCTTAAGCATCACAGATCGCCACCCACGGCCAACAAGTGACCCCATTGGGGGAGTCTTACCTCTCTGCAGAGGTGCATTCTAACGCCCCAGCCAACAGGGCGGTAAGTGTATCTTAAGCTCATTGCTTATTTTGTAAAATTCGTATTTTACAAAAAAACAGTGAGCTAGCTAACTAGTTTCAATCCTCAAGGATCTTTGAGTATTGAAACTAGTTAGCTAGCTCACTGTTTTTTTTTCTCTATATATGTGTTTGTGTGCAAATCATGTTTCAGCCTCTAATTCTATATAAGTTTATAGTCAGATACAATCTTTATCAGAAATTTTCACTGTACATTATTTAATATTCATCACTGAATTTTTAATAATGAACCTATTATTGGGTCTTTTTAAAGGTCTAATAAAATTTTGTGTGCCTAAATATATATATATACAAGTTTTGTTGAACTGTACAGACAATTCTTGTCGGACAAGTTTTTGGTTGATCCTTTCTAATTTTCGGGCCATCTTTTTGGTGTCGGGGTGTATATATATATATATATATATATATATATACTGTATTTATATTGTAAATAGTTTCAACTTTATTTAACCCCACCAATATTTTGCACCCCAAAAATAAGGGGGGGTGGGAGCCAACCGAATTGGCTCGTAACTAGAAAAACTCGTTAGTTGGGGCATTTGTAAGTTAGAAGCTGGTTCGCTCTTATTCACAAAGTTGACACAAGGTTTATTTTTTTGAGTGATCACATTTTTTAAATTTAAATTTCAGACATCTCAAACACAAGCAGAAGATAGTGTCTACATCATGATGATTACATTTTTTACATATTGAATGATCTTGCAATAGCTCTTTATCATCATGGTGTCTTCCGCTAAAACTGCTTGTTGACTAACTAAACTTCTGTTCTCAAATTTTCCCCAGAGGGCCAACAACAGGTTACCGAGTGTCAATCATTTAACCCCTTCCGATTTTGAATTTCAAAATATTTTTATTCAAAATAGTAGTCATAATTCGTAGGCAACCCACTGCCAAAGTGAAGCAGAAGACGATGTCTACATCATGTTTGTTTGTTTTATGGCATATCAACCTCAGTGGGTCATATAATGCTGATAAAGTTTTGAAATAAATTAATTCTTAATGGATAATACAATTTTTTTTTATAAATACATTTTTCTATTTAACCTATAGATGGGACCCTAACAGGTACTACCACTCCGGGTCAGAGTGGACCAGGGAGCAATGGTGATGAAGGGGTGCTCCACATTCCCCAAACCTCCAAAACTGGAACCTCACCATCAGATAGAGTTTAACGTCATTCCCACGACATGTAGACCCTCAGCCACCGCCTTCTAGTACCCATATGATAAGGGCCTAAGTGGAGTGTTGCAGGTCATGGACTGCTCATCCACCAAGACTCCGTTCTTAAGCATCACGGGTCGCCACCCACAGCCAACAGGTGGCCCCATTTGAAGGAGTCTTACCCCTTTGCAGAGGTGCAGTTGGTGCATTCTAACACCCCAGCCGACAGGGCAGGTCTACATCAGGGTGTCTTCTGCTAAAACTGCTTGTTGACTAACTAAACTTAATTTCCGTTCTCACATTTTCCCAGTGGTGGAAGCCAGGGATCAACTACAGGTTACTGAGTGTCAATCATTTAACCCCCTCCGATTTTGAATTTCAAAGAATTTTTATTCAAAATTTAACTACAGTAGAGTCATAATTCCTAGGCTACCCACAAATTATGTAACATCGATACCAATATATTGCAAAACTTTTGACTCACCCTAGTATAATTTTAGTTTTAAAATTTGAAAAATAAAGAATTCATGTTATAAATTTATCAAATGAACAGAACCTTAGAAAAAAATTGGAGATTCTTACCATTTCTATAAAAGGATCCATCCTGACCCTCGCCAAAGTGTGGCATTTTATTTTGAGTATATACAGGATTAAACATACGATTATCCGGAGGGTAATTTCCTCTAACGCCACCATTGAATCCTGGAGACACTTTTCCAATACCATCAAATCCCGGGGATACTTTTCTAGTACCATCAAATCCTGGAGATACTTTTCCAGCATTATCGCCCGCTTGAACCGGATATACTTTTCCAGCATTATCGCCCGCTTGAACCGGATATAATTTTCCAGCATTATCGCCGCGCTTGAATCGGAGATACTTTTCCAGCATTATCGCCCGCTTGAATCGGATATAATTTTCCAGCATTATCGCCCGCTTGAATCGGATATAATTTTCCAGCATTATCGCCCGCTTGAATCGGAGATAATTTTCCAGCATTATCGCCTGCTTGAATCCGGAGATACTTTTCCAGCATTATCGCCTGCTTGAACCGGAGATACTTTTCCAGCATTATCGCCTGCTTGAATCGGAGATAATTTTCCAGCATTATCGCCTGCTTGAACCGGAGATACTTTTCCAGCATTATTGACTGTTTGAGCTGGAGATACTTTTCCAGCATTAGCGAACACTTGAGCCGGAGTTACTTTTCCAGTATTATTGACTGCTTGAGCCGGAGTTACTTTTCCAGTATTATTGACTGCTTGAGCCGGAGTTACTTTTCCAGTATTATTGACTGCTTGAGCCGGAGTTACTTTTCCAGTATTATTGACTGCTTGAGCCGGAGTTACTTTTCCAGTATTATTGACTGCTTGAGCTGGAGTTACTTTTCCAGTATTATTGACTGCTTGAGCCGGAGATACTTTTCCA
Source organism: Doryteuthis pealeii (assembly GCA_023376005.1). Classification (NCBI taxonomy): domain Eukaryota; kingdom Metazoa; phylum Mollusca; class Cephalopoda; order Myopsida; family Loliginidae; genus Doryteuthis; species Doryteuthis pealeii. The sequence goes on along the minus strand of JALAJA010000184.1, from coordinate 74,676 downwards.
GTATTATTGACTGCTTGAGCCGGAGTTACTTTTCCAGTATTATTGACTGCTTGAAGCTGCACCTTTTCCAACACCACCAATTCCTTGCCATTCTTGTCCAGTACCCATTCTGTTTGGTTCACCGTTCTGCCATGTAGCCGAATTAACCTCAATTTTATTTTGTGTATCTGAAGTTAATCCGTTTTCTTTATTTCTCACTGGATCTGAATTTTGAAGTTGTGAATGACTGTTGTCATGATTTTTACCTAAAAATAAACAGAAGAAATTTTATCATAAATCAATTTAAATCATAAAGATATTCTATTATAAATAAATTTAAATCATTAAGATATTCTATTATAAATAAATTTAAAATCATTAAGATATTCTATTATAAATAAATTTAAATCATTAAGATATTCTATTATATAAATAAATTTAAATCATTAAGATATTCTATTATAAATAAATTTAAATCATTAAGATATTCTATTATAAATAAATTTAAATCATTAAGATATTCTATTATAAATAAATTTAAATCATTAAGATATTCTATTATAAATAAATTTAAAATCATTAAGATATTCTATTTATAAATAAATTTAAATCATTAAGATATTCTATTATAAATAAATTTAATCATTAATATTCTATATAAATAAATTTAAATCATTAAAGATATTCTATTATAAATAAATTTAAATCATAAAAACATTTTAATTTAAATCAAAGAAATTTTATCATAAATCAATTTAAATGATCTTATAATTTTTGAAGGAACCTGCGTCAACTTTTGTTGATAGTGGTTTCACTTCCAAAGATTGAAAAAAACCAAGTCATATAGGAGTGAGGGGGAATGAAAGAGCTGACTCTGCAGCTAAATCTGCTCTAGATTTAATCCCTGACAAGTTCCAGATACCATATACTGACTTGAAACCTAAAATTAATAGATTCCTTCATACAAAATGGCAGCAACACTGGAATAACTGTATCCACAATAAACTCTTCCTAATCAAACCAACTTTGGGAGGCTGCAGACCAACTTTAAGGAAGTCTAGAAAGGAACAAGTCATTATGTCCCGATTATGCATTGGTCATACGAAACTAACACACTCTTATATACTCAAACAAGAACAACAACCACAATGTGAAACATGTCAAACACCCCTGACAGTCAAACACTTATTGATGGAATGCAGATTTTTTGCTCACATCAGAAAACATTATTTTAAAGCAAACAATATGAAGGACCTATTTGAAAATGTTAACATGGAGGATATTCTCTCCTTTTTGAGGGAAATAAAATTATACCATAGAATATAGACATGAAACAAATCAATGGCATACAATATAATTCCCAATAATGCTAACACATTGTTAAAACCAATTACTAAATGTATATATATGAATACACAATATGTATAACAACCCAACCGCTAGGCATAATATAACCCTGGACGGGTTGATATGCCGTTAAAATTAATAAACCAACCAACCAACCCCCTCAATGTAGTTTAAGGTGTCTTGTAATTAAGTGTACAATTTCAAGAATATTGATAATGATTACCCTCTTTGATTTTGTGAAACAAACTGACGAGTAAAATTTAGCCTCAGAAAAGCTTGAGCTGCACCTTTTCCAGCTTGCAATGCTTATCAAGTACCAATTCTGTTCGGATAATTCTGGATCTGTTCCCTGACTGTTCGGATAATTCTGGATCTGTTCCCTGACTGTTCGGATAATTCTGGATCTGTTCCCTGACTGTTCGGATAATTCTGGATCTGTTCCCTGACTGTTCGGATAATTCTGGATCTGTTCCCTGACTGTTCGGATAATTCTGGATCTGTTCCCTGACTGTTTGGATAATTCTGGATCTGTTCCCTGACTGCTGCGTTATATATGTCAAAAAGTATTGAATAAATGTGAATCTTTGAATTTGGTTTGTTTTGTTTTACGGCATATCAACCTCAGTGGGTCATTTAATGCCAATAAAGATTTGAAATAAATTCATTCTTAATGGATAATACAATTTTGTTTATAAATTCATGTTTTTTTTACTCAACCCATAGATGAGACCCTAACAGGTACTACCACTCCGGGTAAGAGTAGACCAGGGAGCAATGGTGATGAAGGGGTGCTCCACATTCCCCAAACCTCCAAAACTGGAACCTCACCATCAGATAGAGTTTAACATCATTCCCAGGACATGAAGACCCTCAGCTACCGTCTTTTAGCATCCATATGATAAAAAGGGTTGGGGCTTGCCATAAGGACAATAGGGCTGGGGCAATCATATAGGTGCTAGGGCTTGACATGGCCAGCCGATTGATCGGAGGGGACCTCTCCGACCGCCTGTCTAGCCCAAGAAAAGTGGAATATTGCAAGTTATGGACTGCTCAGCCACCTGGGTTCTATCTTTGAGCATAACGGGTCACCACCCACTGCCAACAGGGCAGACTTAGTGAGGGTAGACGAAATTAGCCCAGGGCAATTCCATTGGAATTGAACACATTGCTTTACTAGGGTTAAAGAGCCCAGTCTATCTTACTATTCATCCATAGCTGCAGGTATCCTAGACGTGGTAATTGCATTTCACTTAGCGCTAATACCCTTGGGAAAGGTATGAATCCTACTCTTCCCCCAGCTATGGGTAAATTGTAGGGCAGTCTGGGCTCTTTAACCTTGGTTAGGCAACCGGTCTAGGAGAAGGAAAACTCTGATTTCAAACCTGTTGTGTCGCATCCTGCTCGTGCGGAGGGGTTGGTGTGTGTGTGTGTGTGTATATATATATATATATATATATATATATAGCTGCAGGTAGAATAATTGGATTCATGCCTTTAACTAGGAAATAATCCCAATAGTTTATGTAGATATGTCCAACATATCTAACTCCGGTTTCGACCGGGGGTCCAGTGAGCTTCAGCCGCTGGACCTTAGAAGTTAGCATCATTGATCCCAGGGGGCTATCCCCCCCCAGGCAATACCTGCCTCCTTGATTTAAGGGGGCAGAGTTAGGTTTATTGCCCAGTGCCTGTGGGCTGGGTTTATTGCCCAGTGCCTTGAGGAGGAATGCCGACGGGATCAACGCATTTTTTGCGCCCGCCACCTATGAGATTCAGTTTGTGCCTAACCCGTACACGTGGGGTACATGGTAAATATCTAATATACAATAATTTAGGTTTACTATGCTACTTAGTAAGGATAAAGTTAGCACAGGGTAATTCCATCAGAGTTGAACACAGTGTTTGATACTCGACTCAGCAAGCTATGGTCACGAAACGTCTGTGCTGGCTCGGTCATGCTCTTCGTTGCCAACCAAGAGAATTTGTCCGCAAACCGATTGTCCCTGACTACCTACCGTACTGGAGGAAGTACCGTGAAGGTCAACAAAAAACGTGGCTAATGACATGAGCCCAAATAGGGTTATCTTCCCTTGCTGCGGTTCGTTCGACGATAGGTGGCGCGAGTATTTGGCTACAAAGCGGGTATTCTGAATTCCTGTCTCTTTCCTCCCAGGCCGGCAACGAGTTAACATGGGATAGGTGACTGACGCCTCTGCCCCTTAGGTTGGGGTTTTGCCTAACTTTTGCCAACCAGCTACCAGTAAGTGATATTCCATTCGACGCAAGTCGTAAGCCTATTTCCTCATAATACGTTTATTTATCTGTTTTGTATATCTTTGTCTCAAATGTATCTCCGTCACTTACGGAATAAATATTGTTATTGTTGTACACCTTCGTTGGAATGTTTTTATGTACACACTTGTACCCACGTTGGAAAGTTAATATAACTTCCTCACATGTTATACGATGAAAATTTGTGGTTTTTTCCTATAAGTCTAACATAAATAAAGGAGAACCACTCTTGACCGATAAATTATTTATTTATCTTCCCATTAAAATAACCCTAACCCTAAGCCCTAACTAGAACAAAATATGGAGCCTCACTTGCATCAATTCGCCAGGGTTAGGGTTGGCCTTAATGAGGTACTCAGTAAATTCAATGGATGGAGCAGTCTCCCCAGGGTTACATAATTGTTAGTACCCTAACAATTATGTAGGGTTAGTGTAGAAAGTGGACTAATGAGCCACCAGAGGGTCCACAACTGAAAATACAGAGTTATGTCATCGTCGTCTGAGACTGACTTCCAACGATGGCGTAGTATCCAAAAAGAGAGAGAGAGAAAAAAAAAAAATTATCTGCATCTGCACAAGTGACTCTGCAGGCCAATTCTTGAGTGACAGTCTTTGGTGCACTGAATGCATACAAACTGTGATGCTTCCCAGGGCTGCTGGCTTTTCTCTCTCTTTCTGGCTCTCTTTTCTGTCAATGCTACTCTCCTCTCTGCCTCACCCTTCTCCGTGCCTTGCTTAACGTTGAAGCGCCAGGCCGCTCTATTTTTTGCATCTACCTCCCATGTGTTTGTGACTGATTACAAAGACTTAATCGACTGGAACTGATATATATCAAAATAATATCACAGTAGCAGTGAAAGTAATCTTTATTCAATCATCCAACACACACACTATATAAAGTTAAACCTAATGAGTCAGATATACCTACTAACAGTTTTGCTTAGTGCTCTTCAGGGCAAAGATCTTTGCCCTGAAGAACACTAAGCGAAACTGTTAGTAGGTATATCTGACTCATTAGGTTTAACTTTATTATTTGCTCTACTTAGGTATTGAGCACT
>JALAJA010000184.1:42500-65000 GCA_023376005.1 Doryteuthis pealeii | reverse complement strand
TTCCTCAGTTCATACATACATACATACATACATACATACACAGTAAATGCCCTATATATAGAGAGAGACTATATATCAGACTGATGGAATTGGTGATTTTGAAAGTAACTGGAAAAAAAAAAGTTGCGCACACAAGACACCATTTTATATATGTATATAATATATACACATACATATACACACAAACACACACACACACACACACACACACATATATATATATATATATGTATATATATATATATATATATATATTTATATAAGTAAAGTAAAGTCGTCTGGGTGGCCTAAAGTCGATAGCCAATTAAGCGAGGGAGTCTATCCCTTTTCACAAGCGCCAGACGAAGGAGAGCCACATATACATCAGCTCCTTACTTTACCGCACTAATTCCTGTGCTACTCATAAGCTGATTGCTATAATATATATATATATATATATATATATATATATATATAATAATATATATATACAAAAAATTCACAATTACTAAACACTTTCTAGATATCTTTAATAGATAGGTTTGAGTTTGTTGGGGAAAATGGCATGCAGCCTGTTTACCCTAAAAATTATAAAATACACTGAGAATGTTACTTATATCATTGAGCAGACTAAGTACCGCCCTGTCGGATGCAGCTTTATAATATACCACTGCACCTCTGCATAAGAGTTAGATAATGGGGCCACCTGTCGGTCGTGAATGGCGATCCGTGATGCTTAAGGACGAATCCTGGTGTCTGAGTAGTCCATGACTTGCAACAGTGTGTCTTCTAGTAGAAGTAACTTCAACGCTCAAGTCTTTCTTCGTGCTTAGATTGCTGCCACTCTGACAAATAAATGAGCTCCTTTTATAACCGTCGGCATAATTTGTATGGGCGACGCTATACTCACGCCACAAACGAGACAGAACGAGACCACACCTTATAAAACTGCTTGTCAATGGCGACTATCTTNACCGAGGGAGTGGGTTATTTCTAATGGCTAAATCTAACCAAAAGCACAGAATTTCTTATCCTCATGATTAAGTCGTACTGACTAATTTTTAAGTTTCAAATTTCTATTTTTTAGATTGCTAAAAAAAAAAAATTAATTTCATAACTAGCTTTAATTTAGTATTGTTTATTAAATAATTTTCAGATTAGGGGGGTTAAATTTATTTTGGTAAAATATGTCTATGTGTCACAATTGGACCGATCCCTGATAGATATTCATTTTTCAAAAGGCAATATCTATCAGTATCGGTCTTGGGTTTTCTTTATCGCTAATAATATTTTTGTTGATTATTGAAGCACATTTTTTTCGTAATGTCAATAGCAAATACTTTGTGTTGTCTACCGTGCCTCGTTATATTTTAATTAACCTGTTTTCTGTCGGCATCACGACTCTTATCGAATACGAATAATTTTTTTAAATATATCTATCTTGTCCTGTTAAATGGGACGGCCGGTCTACATCCGGGACGAATGCCATAAGGGTACTACCCAACCTGAGAGCTCATAATGCCAGAGACAGTTTTGGGAGGTTCTCTCTACTAGATCTGGTTTAAGCAAATGCCCAATTCAACATGCCAAATACACCACACTACTTACGGATCAAATCCACAATCAAAATATATATATATATATATGGTGTGTGTGTAATGTAATATATATGTGTAATCTTTGAAATGTAGCATGAACATTTTCCTGTACATTAACAATTTTTACTGTGTCACTTACCACCTGACCCTATTGATCCCTAGAATTTTCGCTCTCCTTTTATTTTATTAAAAAAAAAAATCTCATCTGAACACCGCGTGCATTAACACGAATGCAAGTTTGTTTTGATTATAAATTGTTTTTTTAAAATACAAATTTAACGCATACATTACTATCACGTGAACATCGATCCAGACACGGTCATATAAACGTTAAAGCAATGCCACAGTTTAAAAAAAAACAATTTTTAGGCTTTACATTTCCCATCGCGTGAAAAATCGCTCATCATAAACGCTAAAAAATTTGGTTTTTTAACATCTCAAGCCATTTTCACAACATGGTTTCTTTAACATACTAACCAATCTCATCTGATGATTGATTACCATGAACTTTTAAGTTATGGTGGAAACATAATATTACCAATGATTAATAAATCTGCTCTGCCTTATTACTTATTATTCTTTACTTCCTATTTTAACTAAACAGTTAAATTAGGAAAATTTACCAATGAAAGACGGGAGTAATGGAAAATGATGGAAGAGTTAGTTTCAAAGTTGTTCTATTTTTCAATCATACCCCCTCTGTTCAAAATCTTTTTATCTACATTCTTATTCAGTTTCATTAGCCTTTCTAATTTAATATGATATTTTATTATAAAATTTAACTAAAATACTTGCACCCGGAGGGTGCATATATTTGCTAGTATATACAATATATAATGAATAGTGAATGAAAAAATGAGAAAAGTATTGCATGGAAAGGTGCTCAATGCTAATAAAGCAGAGCAGATTTATAATCAAGGTAATATTATGGTTTCACACTCATAACTTAAAGTTTCATGGTAATCCAATCATCAGAGAGATCAAATGGTTGTGATGTTAAAAACCAGTTGTGAAATGGTTGAGATGTTAAAAACCAAATTTTTTAGCGTTTATATGAAGCTTTTTCACGCGATGGGAAATGTAAAGCTAAAAATTGTTTTTTTTTAAACTGTGGCTTGTTTAACGTTTATATGACGTGGATCATGTTCACGTTATGTAATGTTATGACGTTAAATTTGTATTTAAAAAAAATTTAATCAAACAAACTTGCATTGTGTGTAATGCACGCGGTGTTCAGATGAATTTTTTTTTTTAAATAAATAAAAAGGAGAGCGAAAATTCAGGGATCAATTAGGGTCAGGTGGTAATGACACAGTAAAATTGTTTCAAATGCCTACATTTCGAAATGATTTGTTCAAATGCCTACATTTCAAAATGATTACACATATATATTACATTACACACCACACACATATTATATTATATATATATATATGTGGTAGTGTGTGGCTGATGTGTTATTATTTACAGTGTTCCACCCGGAATGGTAGTACCTGGTCTGTCCCATTTACAGGACAAATAGATATATTTAAAAATTATTCGTATTCGATAAAGCGTGTGCCGACAGAAAACAGGTAATAAAATATAACGAGCAGGTGACAACACCAATATTGCTATTGACATTTAACGAAAAAAATGTGCTTCAATAATCAACAAAAATTATTAGCGATAAGAAAACAAGACCGATCCTGCATAGATATGCCTTTTAAAAGAAATATCTATCAGGGATCGGTCCAATTGTGACATCATAGACATATTTTACAAAATAAATTTAACCCCCCCTAATGAAAAATTATTACATAACAATACTAAATTAAGCTAGTTATGAAATAATTTTTTTTTTTACAATCTAAAAATATGAAATTTGAAACTTAAAATTAGTCAGTACGACTTAATCATGAGGATAATGAAATCTGTGCTTTTGTTAGATTTACCATTAGAAATAACCCACTCCCTCGGTAGCAATATCTCATCTACTGAAAGTGATATCAACATAGGCCTAAGCAAAGCATGGACTGTTATTTATAAGTTAACGACCATATAGAAAACTTCTCCCTGATAAAATAAAACTGGAATTCTTCCATGCCGTAGCCATGTCAGTACTACTGTATGGTTGCACCACAAAAGATTTGTAGAAAACAGTAGATGACAACTACACAATGATACACCATTCTGTTTTGAACAAATCCTCAAAGCAGCAACCGCCCTGTCGGCTGGGGCGTTAGAATGCACGGACTGCACCTCTGCAGAGGGGTAAGACTCCCCCAATGGGGCCACCTGTTGGCCGTGGGTGGCACCCTGATGCTTAAGGATAGAGCCCAGGTGGATGAGCAGTTCATGACATGCAATACTCCACCTTGGCCCTATCTTGGCTAGACGGGCGTCGGAGAGGCCCCCTCCGATCAATCGGCTGGTCACGTCAAGCCCTAGCACCTATATGATTTTCCCAACCCTATTGCCCTTATGCAAGCCCCAATCCCTTTTTATCATATAGTGCTAGAAGGCGGTGGCTGCGGGTCTACATGTCCTGGGAATGACTTAAACTCTATCTGATGGGAGTTCCAGTTTTGGAGGTTGGGGAATGTGGAGCACCCTTTATCACCATTGCTCCCTGGTCCACTCTGACCCGAGTGGTAGTACCTGTTAGGGTCCCATCTATGGGTTAAATAGAAAAATGTGTTTATTAAAAAAAATTGATATCCATTAAGAATTGATTTATTTCGAAACTTCGGCATTAAATGACCCAATGAGGTTGATATGCCGTTAAACAAAACTAACAAAAATAAACAATAAAAAATTCACGAGAAATAGAATCAAGATTTATTCAATCTATCTAAAAATTAGGTACCACCAATTTTCCCTGTGAAATTTAATTAAATGTATAGTAATTTGGGGTTTTTTGTTGTTTTTTTAAGCAATGCGTAATTAAAAACAACCTTAATCCCCAAACCCCTAAACCGTAAGCCAATTTGCAAAAAGTTTATTCATAGACTTTAGTTAAACTGTCATGGGGAGCACAAAAAAAACTTTCCGTTTTAATTTTTCCGACCAATTTGCAAGTTTAGCCCAACAATATTACATTCTGTGTAGAACTGGTCGGAACAGTCGGTTTTTGGTGTAAATGTAAGGCGTAAACAAATCGAGAAAAAGTTGATCTCTGTATGTACATTTTAGCATATCATCCCTCATCAGCAGATATATATATATATATATATATATATATATATATACATATCTTATTATAATGGAGATTGTGGGTTTGTCAGTCTGTAACCGAAACTATATTACTATATAAGTCACAATTCCTTTAGTTATTTACATCATATTCTCCATGATTTATTTTTATTTAAACCTCAATTATTAATAAAATTGTTTTACATTACTTACACTGTTGACCATATCTACATGCTAATAACATGCAATTGTATTTATATATACAACAAAATAGAGGTTTACAGCATGAATGGGAAGGCTAATTTGCATATTGATCTTTAAAAAATTGATTTTAATAAATATATACTTAGTATTATTGATTTCTAATTGTTTGGTTTTATTTTATTGAATATGAGCAAAAATCTCTTCAATGAATCTTAAAAGAAATCCCTTAACAAGAAGAAATAACTGTAATATTATTCTTTACTTCCTATTTTAACTAAACAGTTAAATTAGGAAAATTTACCAATGAAAGACGGGAGTAATGGAAAATGATGGAAGAGTTAGTTTCAAAGTTGTTCTATTTTTCAATCATACCCCCTCTGTTCAAAATCTTTTTATCTACATTCTTATTCAGTTTCATTAGCCTTTCTAATTTAATATGATATTTTATTATAAAATTTAACTAAAATACTTGCACCCGGAGGGTGCATGTATTTGCTAGTATATACAATATATAATGAATAGTGAATGAAAAAATGAGAAAAGTATTTGCATGGAAAGGTGCTCAATGCTAATAAAGCAGAGCAGATTTATAATCAATGGTAATATTATGGTTTCACACTCATAACTTAAAGCTTCATGGTAATCCAATCATCAGATGAGAAGTGGTTGAGATGTTAAAAACCAGTTGTGAAATGGTTGAGATGTTAAAAACCAAATTTTTTAGCGTTTATATGAGGCGTTTTTCACGCGATGGGAAATGTAAAGCTAAAAATTGTTTTTTTTAAACTGTGGCTTGTTTAACGTTTATGTGACGTGGATCGTGTTCACGTGATATAATGTGATGACGTTAAATTTGTATTTAAAAAAAAATTTTTTAATCAAACAAACTTGCATTTGTGTTAATGCACGCGGTGTTCAGATGAATTTTTTTTTTTTAAATAAATAAAAGGAGAGCGAAAATTCTGGGATCAATTAGGGTCAGGTGGTAAGTGACACAGTAAAAATTTGTTCAAATGCCTACATTTCAAAATGATTACACATATATATTACATTACACACACACATATATATATATATATATATATGTGTGTGTGTGTGTGTGTGTGTGTGTGTATTTTGATCCCATGTATACGTATATGTGCTTGTGCATGTATATTTGGGCGTATATGTCTAAATCAATTTTGCGGCATGGCTTAGAATACGCTGACTGTATCTCCAGTGGAGGAGTAAGACACCCCTCCCCAAAATGGACTGTTCTTAGTCTGACACTGCATTTAATGTTAAGGCTCCCTTTCTAGAGATTTGGGGAGTGTGTAGTAACCCTTCATTGCCATTATTTACAGGTCCACCCGGAATGGTAGTACCTGGTCTGGTCCCATTTACAGGACAAATAGATATATTTAAAAATTATTCGTATTCGATAAGAGCGTGTGCCGACAGAAAACAGGTAATAAAATATAACGAGCAGGTGACAACACAAATATTCGCTATTGACATTTAACGAAAAAAATGTGCTTCAATAATCAACAAAAATTATTAGCGATAAGAAAACAAGACCGATCCCTGATAGATATGCCTTTTGAAAAGAAATATCTATCAGGGATCGGTCCAATTGTGACATCATAGACATATTTTACAAAATAAATTTAACCCCCCCTAATTGAAAAATTATTACATAACAATACTAAATTAAGCTAGTTATGAAATAATTTTTTTTTTTACAATCTAAAAATATGAAATTTGAAACTTAAAATTAGTCAGTACGACTTAATCATGAGGATAATGAAATCTGTGCTTTTGTTAGATTTACCATTAGAAATAACCCACTCCCTCGGTAGCAATATCTCATCTACTGAAAGTGATATCAACATAGGCCTAAGCAAAGCATGGACTGTTATTTATAAGTTAACGACCATATAGAAAACTGATCTCCCTGATAAAATAAAACTGGAATTCTTCCATGCCGTAGCCATGTCAGTACTACTGTATGGTTGCACCACAAAAGATTTGTAGAAAACAGTAGATGACAACTACACAATGATACACCATTCTGTTTTGAACAAATCCTCAAAGCAGCAACCGCCCTGTCGGCTGGGGCGTTAGAATGCACGGACTGCACCTCTGCAGAGGGGTAAGACTCCCCCAATGGGGCCACCTGTTGGCCGTGGGTGGCGACCCGTGATGCTTAAGGATAGAGCCCAGGTGGATGAGCAGTTCATGACATGCAATACTCCACCTTGGCCCTATCTTGGGCTAGACGGGCGGTCGGAGAGGCCCCCTCCGATCAATCGGCTGGTCACGTCAAGCCCTAGCACCTATATGATTTTCCCAACCCTATTGCCCTTATGGCAAGCCCCAATCCCTTTTTATCATATAGGTGCTAGAAGGCGGTGGCTGCGGGTCTACATGTCCTGGGAATGACATTAAACTCTATCTGATGGTGAGGTTCCAGTTTTGGAGGTTTGGGGAATGTGGAGCACCCCATTCATCCCCATTGCTCCCTGGTCCACTTGACCCGGATTGGTAGTACCTGTTAGGGTCCCATCTATGGGTTAAATAGAAAAATGTATTTATAAAGATTGTATTATCTATTAAGAATTGATTTATTTCGAAACTTTATCGGCATTAAATGACCCACTGAGGTTGATATGCCGTAAAACAAAACAAACAAACAAACAAATCAAAGCAGCAACTTACAAAACAGCTGCTGTACGGCCACTTACCTCCCATCTCACAAACCATTTAAGTAAGACATACAAGACATGCTGGACACTGCTAGAAAAGTAAGGACAAAATCATATGCAATGTTTTTCTATGGACTCCTACTTATGGACACACCAGTCACTGGATGCTGTTTTGCCAAGAATCAGTGCAGATAGGGACAGTTGGTGAGAGAGGGTCAAGGGAATCTGTGGTGGGGCATGCTTTAATGTAGCATTACCAGTACTTTCGCTGTAATCAGTGGACATTGACAAATTTGCACCATAATTGGTTTAATTTGCAATTGCTAGAGTATTTCTGATCCAATCTTTAAAATATTTTTATGGTTGGAAAGAAAAGAAACTGATCTTCCTAAATATGTAATTTCCATGTGTTTTTATCTATTGAATTATTTTTTACAGCGATTTAAAATGGTATTTTGCTTTGAAGAGCCGAAATTTGAATTTTTTTCTGAGGCTAAATTTTTTCTTAGGAAAATCAAAAAAGGTAATCTTATCAATATTCTTGAAATTGTACACTTAATTACAAGACACCTTAAACTACATTAACAGAAATACTGGGGTGAATTAGTATCTCAGTCGTAAAGGAAGGAGACAAGGCAAATTATAAAGTTTATAAATGGGTTAACAGTTTTATTTGAGGGTTAGTTATTAAAGTGTGTGTAATTCTTGTGCAAGTGTCTTTAAGTGTTTGCCAGAGAATTTCTACTGGCGGGATATATAAAGGTATATATAAAGGTAATACAAGAGATTTGTGTGCACTTATCTTGTTGTCTCGGTGTTGTCTGCTTGTTGGAGTTGACGTCTTTCTCTAGCGTGCCGACTCAGGTCTTCTGCTAGTGCCTGCAGTATTGGTTCTGCTGATTCAGGGTTCTATGCTCTCTGTGCCCTATTGTCCGGACTTCCGGGTGGGCAGATAACCCAATTTCCAACAACATTGAGGGGGGTGTTTTTTTTGTTGTTGGCATGCTTTGATGGTGATGAAGTCAGTCTTATTAATTGTGATCACTATTGCTCTATCACAGATATTGAGCACTCTCCTAATAACACTGTATATACTGTCTTATCAGGTGATTAATTCAATCTTGTCTTCATTTTTCACAATAAACTATGAAAGTCATTTTTTTTCCTTTACTGATTTCTTTCAAAGCTATTTTCTGATTATATATAAAACCCCTAAGAGATATGTTGGTATGGTTAAAATAAGGTACCACCAAAATGATTACAGATTTTCATTTTAAAAACGTAGTAACATAATGAGCATCAGTAAAAAAAAGTGAAATAATATTACATATGTAATTTATTTTAATACATTTTAAACATTAAATTCTGCCAAAAAATTGACTAAAATGGACGCTTTGTGTGAAGTAATCTACCTATCTATACATATATAAAGGGCAGTTGTGTGTATGTATGTCCAGAGGAGACTTCGAAAATAAAACAATTAACGACAAAGTAAATATATATACACATTAAATATCTCTAGGGCTTGGTTTTTGAGCAAAAATAATAGAAGATTTGATTTATATTCGTGAAGATAATTAAAAAATAATATTTAAATGATAACAACATGGATTTTTTTTTTCATTTAATATTTTAGATAGTAGACATTAACATTTCTTTTTTAGAGTAGCTGGATCAATGCAAGGTCTATTTTTTTACATGGGGATTTAAATGGGGCATCCCATGAGGATTCAATTTACGATTCAATAATAATGGATCTGCTGGACTATCTTAAAAAATCCCCCTCTACCCAGGTGATGCCGGGTAGACGTTGCTAGTTACATACTAAAACACACATGTTATTTAAGGTTTTAAAAGATTTCTTCTTAGAAATCAATAACAAAAAACATTAAATACACTTTTTTTTTTCCAAACACAGAGAAAAACTAAAGAGTAAAAAAAAAAAAAAAAAGAAATCTGGCGTTTTTTTTTTTATGAAAGTCATTGAGAAATATGTTTAAAAAATGCGGAGGCCCAGATTGTTAAAAAAAAAAAAAAATACCAAAAATCTGGGAATTATCTGATTTTAATAAAATTTTCAGTGTTGAGATATTAATCAATAAATTATTTAGTATTAATTGGACTATTGTCCTCATCTTCATTGTCATCTGTATAAAATTTCGGCCAATGTGCCCTCTGGCCTTTGTACAGAGGACAATGAAGATGAGGACAATAGTCCTAATAATACAAATAATACTACTCATTAAGCCTCATCTCAGAAATTCAGAGAAATAACAAATTCTTTCTTTTAAATTTCTGAATCATTTCAATCAAACAGATTCAATGGAAATAAATTGAAATTCTTTAAAATAAATATTACCATTCTCTGCATGCATATTAGCATATACCTAATCAATTAATAAAATTCATTTAAAATATAAAGCGCCTAATTTTAAGTTCTAAATTGCATATTTTTAGATTCTATAAACAAATATTTATTTAATAACAAGCCTACTTTATCTCTTAATGTTTGAGATGAGGCTTGAAGATTAGTATTATCTGCATTATTCAGACTATTGTCCCAATCTTCATTGTTATTTGTACAATGTTTCGGCCGATATGCCCTCCGGGCTTCTTCAGGTATTTCTTGTCGGACTCGGACAATTGGACACATGGCCTAGTGGATAAGGTAGTTAGGTTAAGACAGTTCTAAGTGACAGTTATCTCTGGAACCCGAGTTCAATTCTGAGTGAAGGCAGTTAGAAAAATAATTAACACAACTCCTATCCCAGCTATGGTTAGCGGAATGAGAACAGGATACCCCCATGGACTAGATAAAGGGTTAGGTTCAAAGTTCCGTGATGGCTCCCGATTACGACAAGAAAGAGTCTGAGAAGGTTCCCGAGTCCGACAAGAAATACCTGAAGAAGGCCGGCGGGCATATCGGCTGAAACGTTGTACAAATAACAATGAAGATGGGGACAATAGTCCGAATAACACAGATAATACCAAGCCTACTTTAGTAATTTTGGGAGAAAACTCAATTGAAAAGTTAGGCCCCCACCTAAAAAAAAAATCAGAAAGTTTTAAAATGAAATAACTGGTGCATTATAAAATTAATTCATTGATAAATCAACACTGAAAATTCCATTAAAATCGAATACGGGTTAGCTCAGTCGGTAGAGCGTTCGGCTAGAAACCACAAGGTTCCTAGTTCGATACCGGTCCCCACCAACTCAGCGTATGAGTAGCACAGGGATCTGTGCGGTAAAGTAAGGAGCTGATGGTAGGTGTGGTGCTCCACCTCAGATGCTAAAACAATCTCCTTGGTCTAGCGCTATTGAAAAGGGGATAGACTCCCTCGCTGACTGGCTGATACCGACTTTAGGCCGCCCCGTCGACTTTACTTTTTACTTTTATTTTTAATCAGGAGGGTTAGATTTATTGGACCACATAGGCACCTTTTTGATCTCGATTAAGAAAGGACATTTTTTTCATTTACACCGTCAATATCCAGTTGTTTTAACAGACGATTTTTAGATTTTAAAAAAATATTATAAAACTAACCCCTAACCCTAACCCTAAACCTAACCCCTAACAAACAACCGGATATTGACGGTGGAAATGAAAAACATGTCATTTCTTAATCGAGATCAAAAAGGGGTGCCTAAAGGTAATATGGTCCGATTTATTTTTTAAAATACGTCTATGTCACAATTGGTGGTACCTAGTTTTAGAAAAAAATTGAATTAGTTTTAGGATGTAATTATTTTTGACAACTGTTGATTTCAATAATTTTCCACCAAAAAACATTCTGTTTTAATTATTGAATCTATTATTGAGACAGTTGTTTGTGTTAGTATTGCAGTGTATAATTTCAATTAAACTTGGTTTAAAAAAAATATTTTTCAACATTAAATGTATAGTAATTTGGGGTTTAATATAACATTTTAAACTTAACATCAGGCTTTTCATATTTTAAATGAATTTTATATATTAATTTTTCATGGCAAAAACACTAAATTAAAGTTTTGAAATAAAATAACTGATGCATTATAAAATTCATTAATTGATAAATCAATACTGAAAATTTCATTAAAATCAGATAATTACCTGATTTTTGGTATTTTTTTGCAATCGCGAATGTTACATAAAAATTGTAAACAAGCGCTTTAAAACCATTGAAAAAGAAACAGAATGGCGGATCGTGTCGAAATTGACCAAAACAAATCGTTTTAAATCTATTAAAAATAAACTGCATATGTAATGATATTTTTCTTTTCTTAATGATGGTCATTATGTTACTACTTATCATTTTAGACAAAAGTTTTACCTTAAATAATAGATTTAATTAATTTTAATTCGTTTTAGCAGACGATTTTTTGGGTATGCCTATCATACAATGTAATTAAACTGTCATGAATCACCAAATAAGTTTCCGTTTCAATTTTGATGACGATTCGCAAGTTTAACCGTTGCCACATGATTTGAGTAGTGCCCTACAACAAAACCAATGAATGAATGAATGTATGAGAGGCGAGAAGAGTTATCTAACTTGAATTGTAATTGTTTCTCATATCGTCCTATAGACGGCTCCATAATTCACAATGGCGAACCTCAAGGTCTTGTCCTTTGTTTTTAATGTAACGAAACCTTTAGCATGTCCAATTTTTCGGTAAGTAATATTCTATATTTAGAAAAAATGAATTCTCCTTTTAATTTTCCTGAAGTTTTAATTTTCTACTTTGATTGCAGTGTTATTTTTATTCATTTAATCTACTTTATAAGTTGTGTCTCTACGCGATTGTATTTTTGTGTATGATAAAGTTTTGAGATATTTACAAAACGTCGTAAACTTAACATTCATTCATCAAATTAGACAACCAAAAAAAAAAAAAAAAGAAAAAAAAGTGAGAGACCTCCCCTAAAAAAAATTAAATTAATTAAATATATTGTGGTGCTGTTGTATTAGAATCGTCCAGGGGTTCCTGTCCTTCATAACGCTATGTTATTTTTTTTTTCTTGTCGGTGAAAATGTTCCTCCTTAGAAATTTAACATGTGCTCTTTCTCTTTTTATATTTTTATTTATTTATTTTCGGGAAAATCTCAGGCGGGGGTTCAGTGGTTTCGGCCCTGGACGGCAGAAGTTAACAAGTTAACAGTATTAATCCCAGGGGGCCATCCCCCCAGGCAACACCTGTCCCCTTGATTTAAAGTGGCAGGACTGGGTTTATTGCCCAGTGCCTGAGGCACCTCCCTTGAGGGGGGGGAGGGGAATGCCGACGGCATCAACACATTTTTGTACCCGCCACCCATGAGCTTTGGTTTGTGGGTGGTCCCACATTAATAGGGCCATACACGTGGGGTAAGTGGTAAATATCATAATTATTTAAGTCTTTTGATTTTACAATGTCACCCCCTAGGATAAACTACGCCCCCACCCCACCCTGGATAAACTACAAAAAAGAAGTGAGACGAAATGTAAATAAATTTGGACCATATTACCTTAAGGCACCCCTTTTCAATTTCGTGTCATTAGGTCATTTTTAATGACACAAAATCGAAAAGGTAATATGGTCCATAAATTTAAACTTGTGCAATTTATTTTTGGAAGATGCTATTTTGCCAGTTCCGGTAAAATAGACAAACCAACATTTGTGCTTATTTTACCGGCCCTGTAAATATTTTTTATTAGTAATAAAATTTTTGTATCTTGTCTTATTTCTGTGCTGTTTATTATATAAAATGTTGTGTCCAACACCACGTGTTAGAGTTGTGTGTTTCAACAAGTTATAACATTGTCATAACCTTGAACCTTACAATGTGAATTTTTACAAAATTAAAAAAAAAGATTAAAGGAAATGATAAAAGTCAGTTTGACTATCATGAATTTTTTCCAAAGTGGAAAAATGGCATTTTCCACTATTAATTGTTAAAACATAAAATTGTGACCCTACCCCCAACCCTAACAATGAATTCTTGTTGATATTTATGAAATCGTAATATGATTTATTTTTGTTCCTAAAATGAAGTGTGTAAAAAGTTGTTTATATTACCTTTTATAAGGAAAGACGTTAAACATGAAATGCCCGGATGGTGCTAGCTTTGAGAACCGGCTAAATAGCCTATTCGAATTTTGTTAGTTTTGAGTTTAAAATGCCCCCCCCCCCACCTGGATAAAATAAAATAAGATGTGAGACAACATAAATATTTTGGTAATTATGAACTTTTGTTTAGTAAATTAGGGTGTCCCAGAAAAAACAGAACCCACAAATTTTGTAATAAAACTGTTAATCTTAACTTGGGGGGGTTTAGGGTTAGTTTAATGAGAAAATAAATAAATAATTTAGGTTCTGTTTTTTTCTGGGTCACCCTGTACACCCCCCCCCAGTTAACAGTTTTATTACAAAATTTGTGGGTTCTGTTTTTTCTGGGACACCCTAATTTACTAAACAAAAGTTCATAATTACTAATAATTTTTAACGTGCAATTTTTTTTTCAATAGAATTTATATAATCTAGATAGCCCTGTTGGCTGGGACTTAAGAATACACCGACTGCACCTCTGCAGAGAGGTAATCCCCCCTCCTAATGGGTCTACCTGTTGACCGTGGGTGGTGACATGTGATGCTTAAGGATGGAATCCTGGTGGATGAGCAGTCCATGACCTTCAACACTTCACTTAGACCCTTACTTAGGCTAGACAGGTGGTCGGAGAGACCCCCTTCGATAAGTTGGCCGATCATGTCAAGCCCTAGATTGTCCTAACCCTATTGCCCTAATGGCAAGCCCCAACCCTTTTATGTGCTAGAAGGCGGTGGCTGAGGGTCTTCTTGCTTTTGCCCTTATGAAAAGCCCCAACCCTTTTTATCATATGGGTGCTAGAAAGCATGCAGGATTGTGCTGACATAAACAGCATGTTCTCCATTCTCTGTGAGAGGCGCCTTCATTGGCTTGGACATGTCAGGAGAATGGAAAATGGAAAATTAGTAAAAGGCTCCCGATTGGTTGGTAGACCACGCCTGCGATTCAAAGATGTCTGCAGGAGAGCTATGAGGATATGCCGTATTGGCACAAACACATGGGAGGTAGATGCAAAAAAAAAGCTGATTCACAACATATTATTTCCTAACCGTTAGGCATGACATATCCCCAGATGGGTTGATATTGTTACATAATTATTAGTACCCTAACACTTATTTACAGTAGTGTAGAAACCAAAATGGCTGTTATAAGTTGCAGCCGGCGGCCTTGAAGGATTGAATGATAAGGCTTGACCTCAGCCTGATCCTTCCGGTGGATACCGTGAGAATCGGTGGAGAAGACCCTTTTCCGCTTTAGATTAGAAACAGAGTTTAGTCAGTATCGGCCAAACCACGAAAGTGATAAGTTGTGTTAAGCACACTGCCGTACTCAATCTGCGCAGTTAGTCTGGTGGGGATTTCGGAATAAAATATGATCTAAAGCAAATCGAAGTCTTGTGTTATTATCTAAAAACTACCAATGACACAGGGCTTCTGATAAAGAGAAATCCCCAATGGAAGACCAGACACGAAGTCCCCAAGACGAAGTCCAGACGCTAGAAGAAGAATGTAAGATACCAAAGATGAGCAGAAGAATAATAGAAGTAAAGAGAGTATACAACAATATGCTGTTAAAATTAATAAACAAACAAACATTATTATTATTATTATTATTATTTATCTTTTTCTGTATTTGTAGCCAGAATATTATACAAAACCGAGGTTCAATATGGAGTCCCAGGTATTTAAACCCAACAATTTCAAAAGACGAATTGGCCCATGAATTGGATGAAATGGATGCAAGGAAATATCAACCAATTAAAGCAGCGCAAAGTAATCAGACCACATCAATATTCTATGACCCTATAATTGCGTGAGTGTAATCTTTGATATTCTATGACCCTATAATTGCGTGAGTGTAATCTTTGATATTCTATGACCCTATAATTGTGTGAGTGTAATCTTTGATATTATATGACCCTATAATTGCATGAGTGTAATCTTTGATATTCTATGACCCTATAATTGCGTGAGTGTAATCTTTGATATTATATGACCCTATAATTGTGTGAGTGTAATCTTTGATATTATATGACCCTATAATTGCGTGAGTGTAATCTTTGATATTATATGACCCTATAATTGCGTGAGTGTAATCTTTGATATTCTATGACCCTATAATTGCGTGAGTGTAATCTTTGATATTCTATGACCCTATAATTGCGTGAGTGTAATCTTTGATATTCTATGACCCTATAATTGTGTGAGTGTAATCTTTGATATTATATGACCCTATAATTGCGTGAGTGTAATCTTTGATATTCTATGACCCTATAATTGCGTGAGTGTAATCTTTGATATTATATGACCCTATAATTGCGTGAGTGTAATCTTTGATATTATATGACCCTATAATTGCGTGAGTGTAATCTTTGATATTCTATGACCTATAATTGCGTGAGTGTAATCTTTGATATTATATGACCCTATAATTGCGTGAGTGTAATCTTTGATATTCTATGATCCTATAATTGCGTGAGTGTAATCTTTGATATTATATGACCCTATAATTGCGTGAGTGTAATCTTTGATATTCTATGACCCTATAATTGCGTGAGTGTAATCTTTGATATTCTATGTTTTCTCTCTTATTTGATTTTTCAATACTTTCTGTTGGATTTAGTGATTCTCCTTTTCTTCTTTTTTGAAAACTATTTTTTTATTTTTTATTTCTATCATCTCTATGTTGTCTTTTATTTGTTCTTTTACATTAAAGACTGGATCTCAGCTTTTTTGACATGGTATGGACCTTTGTGTGTTTGTCGTTAAATTGAATTTAAGAATTAAACCTCATAAAACTAAGACTTTGATTCTGTGTCAATAGTCACTAAATCCATGGATTATTTCCTCTTTTTTTATACTCTTTTCTGTTTTTACCCTTTTGTTTTTTATACTTACTAGCAAATATATGCACCCTCCGGGTGCAAGTATTTAAGTTTTGATATAATAAAATATCATATTAAATTAGAAAGGCTAATGAAACTGACTAAGAATGCAGATAAAAAGATCTGCAACAGAGGGGGTATAATCGAAAAATAGAACAACTTTGAAACTAACCCTTCCATCATTTTCCATTACTCCCCTCTTTCATTGGTAAATTTTCCTAATTTAACTATTTAGTTAGAATAGGAAGTAAAGGATAATATTACAGTTATTTCTTCTTGTAAATAAATTTCTTTTAAGATTTATCCACGAGATTGTTGTTTATATTTCTTAAGATAAAACCAAACAATTAGAAATCAATAATACCAAACACATATTTATTAAAATAAAATTTTAAATATCAATATGCAAATTAGCCTTCTCGTTCAAACTGTAAACCGCTATTTTGTTGTATATATAAATACAATTGCATCTTATTAGTACGTAGATATGGTCAACAGTATTAATAATGTAAAACAATTTTTATTAATAACTGAAGGTTTAAAAGAATGAAATCATGGAGAATTTGACGTAAATAATTAAGGGCATTGTGACTTGAGTAGTAATATAATTTCGGTTACAGACAGAAAAACACACAATCTCCATTATAATAAGATACCTTTTTTGTTTTGCACTTTCTTTGTTTACAATTTATTGAGCTTTATTTTATTTGAATTTTACTTTCTTTTTTTTACATCATGTTTACACTTTATTCAATTTCTTTATTAGGTTTCTCGTTTTACATTCTACTTTTCTTCTTTTCTCACCATTTTACATTGTATCTTCGTTTTTTTCCCCTTTTAATTCATATTTTCATTTCTTTCATACATGTGTAGCGTTTGTCTGTATTCGCCTGGTGGAGTTGTCTGCCCCTTTTAGTTCCATGATGCCCACTAGGGCACCAGTATAAAAGCGCCGGTTTCAAAACCTTCGCTCTCTCTTGATAGTTTTCAGAACTACGAGCCACATGGGGTAGATTCTATCTAAACCCTCTAGTGGGGCTCCGCCCCCCTTACATTACTGTAAGTTCTTTACAGCATGGACTATCGCTAGTCTCATGTCTGTACTCTTTTATGTTATACTTTGTATCTGTCATTGAATGTCTATCTTTATTTGTGTAACTCTGTTTACCGTATTATGAACGTTGTATTCTACTGTTATCCATGTGCTGTGTATTAAATGTTTGTCTATTAACCTTTGTCGGAGTTATTTGTATTTAAGGCATGTTGAACTTTAAACCATCCTTACACATGACTTTCTTTTGACTCTTTACTTTCCTTTTGCTTTTGCTTGTTTTTCTGTCTGTAATTCTCTGTTTATCTTTAGGTTTTCATTCATTCATTCCTTCTTTCTTTCTTTCTTTCTTTCTTTCTTTCGATACATAAACTCTACTCAGTTAATTCGGAAGTACCAATTTCTTCATATCTATCTATCTATCTATCTATCTGTCTGTCTGTCTGTCTGTCAATCTTCATTCAATTCTTTCTTTCTTTCTTTCTTTCTTTCCATACATAAACGCTACTCAGTTAATTCGGAAGTACCAATTTCTTCATATCTATCTATCTATCTATCTATCTGTCTGTCTGTCTGTCTGTCAATCTTCATTCAATTCTTTCTTTCTTTCTTTCTTTCTTTCCATACATAAACGCTACTCAGTTAATTCGGAAGTACACATTTCTTCATATCTATCTATCTATCTATCTATCTATCTATCTATTTGTCGGTCTATCTACCTATCTATCTATTTTCGTTCAATTCTTTCTTTGTTTCATTCATTCCTTCTTTCTTTCTTTCTTTCTTTCTTTCGATACATAAACTCTACTCAGTTAATTCGGAAGTACCAATTTCTTCATATCTATCTATCTATCTATCTATCTGTCTGTCTGTCTGTCTGTCAATCTTCATTCAATTCTTTCTTTCTTTCTTTCTTTCTTTCCATACATAAACGCTACTCAGTTAATTCGGAAGTACACATTTCTTCATATCTATCTATCTATCTATCTATTTGTCGGTCTATCTACCTATCTATCTATTTTCGTTCAATTCTTTCTTTGTTTCATTCATTCCTTCTTTCTTTCTTTCTTTCTTTCTTTCGATACATAAACTCTACTCAGTTAATTCGGAAGTATCAATTTGACTTAACTCTTTCATCTATCCACTTCTTCTCTTCTTCAATTCTATCCACATGTTCACCATCCCTGTCAACATATGCTTAGAATCTCCTACAGGTGATTTAAAAAAAAAAAGATGTTAATATTTCTATGAGAGTACCTGGATATTAAAAAAAAAGTATAGGTATACCCAATTTGTCGAAAAATCTGTGTTTTTACAAAACAAAGCACACAGCTTCCTCAAAGTGAAAAAAATAAATAAGGGGAGGTTACTCTCATTTAATTAGCTAATGTTCAGTACCTGTAGCGTACTGTCTAATATTCTCGACTGTGACATTGTTATTTCTCTGAATTTTTGAGATGAGGTTTGATAATTTGTATTATTCGGATTATTCTCCTCATCTTTGTTGTTATCTGTATAACGTTTCGGCTGATGTGCCCTACGGCCTTCTTCAGGTATTTCTTGTTCGACTCTGGAACCCCTTCCTCGAATAAAGGGTTAGGTTTGAAGTTCTGTGAAGGCTCCCAGTTACGATTAGAAAGTTTCCGATTTTGAAGAGAAGGTCCCCAAGTTTGAGGGGGTATTTCCGAGTTAGAGGTGATTTCCGAGTCCGACAAGAAATACCTGAAGCAGGTTCATCACTGTAGAGATTTATGTGTTGCAGTTTAATCTGTTTCTGAGAATCCAGACTAGGTAAGAGGTTTAACTAGCAGGTTGGGCTATACTACTATATGGCATGGTCAAGTATATTTCCAGGATTTTGATTGGCTGGTGGTTTTAGTGTGGATATTTTTATTCATATATACTGAACTCTTGACCTTTCAGTTGCTAAAGAGTGTATTCTTAATCTTTTCCTTCCTCTAGTCAGGACTGCGTCCATCTAAATTATCTTATGGGTAATTTATGAGGAAGTGCGTCTCGGTCTCCTGCCTTAAAAATTGCTACCCGGTATACACACATGTATGTATACACACGCACATATATATCTATATATACATACACACACATGATCTACTTGAACACACACATATATACTTATCTTATATATGGGTTTTACTACTACTTATTCGGTCTACCACATACACACACATATATTTGGTTTGACTTACTATTTTTTAATTCAATTTAACTAACTATTATGTATCTATATAACTAAGTGTGCATTTATATGCACACACACATTCTTTGGCACCCAGGCATCCCCCCCACTCGTTGTATTATACCGGTGACTATCAAAATAACAACCCCAGCTCGTCGTAATTCTTGTTTATTTATCGTAATTTGTCGTAATTCTTGTTTAGATATGAGAATGGATATATAATTTGTAATAGACTGAGATAGATAGATAAATAAACAAAATAATATAGTGTTGTACCGGCCGTTCCTACAGTGGAGAATATACACCAGTTCTCACTATAAATAGGGAGACACGAGTGAAAAGGTTGTACTGTTACTCTGTTTAGCTGGCAAGCTAGGCTTCTTGTACCTTATTGTAATACACTTGTCTCATTTTACCCTACCTCGACTTGACTTCTTTTTTTAGTGTTGAACTAACATCACAACATATAGATAGATAAGACAAAAATGGAGATAAGATAGATATTTTCGACAAGTAAATGTATTTGGGGGGGGGGTCGCATCTTTTTTGTTGTAATTCTTGTTTATTTAAACTAAAACAAAGACATTAAACAAACATGAATAAAAAAAAAAATCTTAGTATTTAAAGTAATATAGATAAATATGAACAAATTGAGATAGATAGATATGAAGTGGATAGTTTTGAATAGACTGGGCTGGGTCGTTATTTTAATAGTCAGGGTAGCAATTTTTGAGGCAGCAGACCGGGACGCACATCCCCATAAATTACCATATTATGTTTTGGGCTTCTCTGTCCGGAGGTTTAGGGTTAGGGTTAACTCTTACCCTAACCCTAACCCAGAACACCACATTCCCTCAACCTCAACACACCCTCATGTTATTTTTTCTACAAATTTATTAACTATATTCCTTGATTTATTCCAGGAAATTTAACAACATGGTTATGAAAGATGGGAAAAAACAAAACAGCAGTCTCAATTGTTGAAAAGGTAATGTTACATACTCATACACATCTACCCATGTTGGGTACATACACAAGTGTTCTTTACTGGAGAGAGGGGGAGATAGACACAGGTAGATAGAGAGATGCATAACTTATTTCTTTGGCCATTGGTGATCTTTAGTCGTTTCTATTCTTTCTCTATGACTTCGTCTTTCTCTGTTCTTGCTGGTTGGTCGTCCTTGATTCATTTCTTCTTCTAGGTCAGTCTTGTTGCCAAGACATTCATCAACCACAAAACCATATTATTTATTTAAAAACTTTATTTACTTAACTAAACATATTTCTCTAACTAGACACAACGCGCGTATGCAGTGAGCTTCAGCTAAGGTAGAAACATCTTATCTGACTGACGTCCAAGCTGAAACTGAGAACCCAACCAGGTCTCACGTGTATTATTATATTATATATGCATTATACGTATATACATTATAGTGTACAATACATTTAAGGTGCGATTGTTACCATTGGTTTCAAAGCAGCTTGTTAGCCACTTTTCGTCGAGACAACGCGTCTGTTAAGAAATTCACGGAATGCCAATTCATTTATATGAATAAATACAGCTCTTACCCGAGAACGGTATTTTTAATTCTCCAATACTAGAAAAACTATCAACTATATATATATATATGTACCGCCCATGACATGAAAAGGGGCCATCCCTTCAGAAATACAGGGGATTGACAATAATCTTAGGCAACCGCATGAGTTGTGAAGTGGAAAACTTTACTTTTATAAAATTTACAAGAAATTTCAGTTGAAAAGTTCTTAGGCTGACTAAGATACTCTCATGGAATATGACCAAATGAGGTTTATATGAGGGTAACACTATTGTGTTATGGGTTGATTGGCGACCTATTAATTAAGTACTAATTAATTAAAACTACCCTATTATTAATTATGGTGGTTTGTTAAAATTAAAAGTAAAAATAAGAAAAACAATAATAATAATAATTGTTTATATATTGAATATGACCAAATGAGGTTTAGTGTTCAATATAGTCCCCCTTATCGTCACACACTTCTTTCATCATGTTTGCGGTGCTTGGATCCCCCTTCTTTTCCACTACCTTCCTTTCCAAAATACAAACGTATCACTACCAATTTTTTCTGAGAGACCCCCTCTGATCAATCAGCATGCCATGTCAGCCCTAGCACCTATATGATTGTCCCAACCCTATTGCCCTTATGGCAAGCCCCCAACCCTTTTTATATATGTGTACTAGAAGGCGGTGGCTGCGGTTCTATGTGTCCTGGGAATGACGTTAAACTATCTGATGGTGAGGTTCCAGTTTTGGAGGTCTGGGAATATGGAGCACCCCTTCATCACCATTGTTCCCTGGTCCACTCTGACCCGGAGTGGTAGGAC
The DNA here is from genome assembly GCA_023376005.1 of Doryteuthis pealeii. Classification (NCBI taxonomy): domain Eukaryota; kingdom Metazoa; phylum Mollusca; class Cephalopoda; order Myopsida; family Loliginidae; genus Doryteuthis; species Doryteuthis pealeii. The sequence goes on along the minus strand of JALAJA010000184.1, from coordinate 42,798 downwards.
CTGTTGGGTCCCATCTATGGGTTAAATAGAAAATGTTTGTTTATAAAAAAAGATATGGAGTTTAAAAAAATTTTCCTATCTGTTGCTACGAATCCTTCAAAATTTGCCGGCATTAAATGACCAACAAGGTTTGATATGCGATAAAACAAACAACCCAACCAGTTTCTTCAATGGTAGAAATATACAAATGGTTTTTATGGTCAAGTTAGAGTTGTAAGGAAAAAGGATTCATCATCAGAGCTCATTCACTCCCGTAGTTGTTTGGGTCGGAGAGGAAAGTCAAATTTTCCTTTATATA
>JALAJA010000184.1:30000-37500 GCA_023376005.1 Doryteuthis pealeii | reverse complement strand
AGAAAGAGGGAAGAGGAAAGCAGAAGGAAAAAGGAAAAGAGAGGAGAGAGGAAGGGAAAAGGAAAGAAAAAGGGAAACAAAGAGAAAGAAAGGAAAAAGAAAGAAAGGGAAAAAAAAAGAAAAAAAAAAGAAAAAAGGAAAGAGGAAAGAACAGAGAAAAAAAGAACAGGAAAAGAAGAGGAAAATGAAAAATTTATTAAAAAGGAGGAAAGAAAGAAGAATGGTGAGTTAATAAGAGGGGTAGAGGGGTAAGAAAAAAAAAGAAAAAAGAAAAAGGAAAAAAGGAGAAGAGGAAAAGAAAGAAGAAAGAAAGGAAAGAAAGAAAAAAAGAAATGGAAAAAGAGGATATTTATTAGTAAATAAAAAGGAAGGAGAAAGAAAGAGAGGGAAGAAAAGAGGAAAGGAAGAAGAGGAAGGAGAAAGGAAAGAAAAAAGAATGTTGAGTTAATAAGAGTAAGAAAAAAAAGAAGAAGAAAGAAAGAAAGAAAAGGAAAAGAGAGGAATTTATAAAAGGAGAAAGAAAGAGAAAAGAAAGAAAGAAGAATAAGAAGTAATAAGATGGAAAGAAAGAAAGAAAGAAAAGAAAGAAAAGAAAGAAAGAAAGAAGAAAAAAAGGAATTTATAAAAGAGAGAGAAAGAAAGAAAGAAAGAAAGAAGAATGTGAGTAATAAGAGGAAGAAAAAAAAAGAAAAAGAAAGAAAAAAAAGAGAAAAGAAAGAAATGTTATAAAGTGGAGAAAGAAAAAAAGATAGAAGAAAGAAAGAAAAAAAAGAAAGAAATTTATAAAGTGGAGAAAGAAAAAAAAGAAAGAAAGAAAGAAAGAAAGAAAAGAAGGAATTTATAAAAAGGACAAAGAAAGAAAGAAAGAAAGAAAGAAAAAAGAAAGAGAAAAAAAAAAGAAAAAGAAGGAAATTTATAAAGTGGAGAAAGAAAAAAAGAAAGAAAGAAAGAAAGAAAAAGAAAAGAATTTATAAAAAGGACAAAGAAAGAAAGAAAGAAAGAAAGAGTGTGGCTAATAAGAGGTAAGAAAGAAAGAAAGAAAAAAGAAAGAGAAAAAAGAAGGAAATTTATAAAGTGGAGAAAAAGAAAAAGAAAGAAAGAAAGAAAAGAAGGAATTTATAAAAAGGACAAAGAAAGAAAGGAAAGAAAGAAAGAAATAAAGAAAGAAAGAATGTGACTAATAAGAGGTAAGAAAGAAAGAAAGAAAAAAGAAAGAGAAAAAGAAGGAAATTTATAAAGCGGAGAAAAAAAAAGAAAAAAAAAAGAAAGAAAAAAAAGAAGGAATTTATAAAAAGGAGAAAGAAAGAAAGAAAGAAAGAATGTGACTAATAAGAGGTAAGAAAAAAGAAAGAAAAAAAAAAGAGAAAAAGAAGGACCTTTATAAAGTGGAGAAATCACTTTCTCTATTATTTTGATCGATAAATAGATACAATGACACACACACACACACAAATATATATATATATATATATCTTATTATAATGGAGATTGTGTGTTTTTCTGTCTGTAACCGAAACTATATTACTACTCAAGTCACAATTCCCTTTGTTATTTACACACATTCTCCATGATTTCATTTTTTATTTAAACCTCAATTATTAGTAAAATTGTTTTACATCATTAAGACTGTTAACAATATCTACATACTAATAACATGCAATTATATTTATATATTCAACGAAATAGCGGTTTACAGTGTGAATGGGAAGGCTAATTTGCATATTGATCTTAAAAAATTTGATTTTAATAAATATATGCTTAGTATTATTGATTTCTAATTGTTTGGTTTTATCTTAATAAATATGAGCAAAAATCTCGGGATAAATCTTAACAGAAATCTATTAACATAAAGAAATAACTGTAATTTTATTCTTTTCTTCCTATTTTAACTAAATAGTTAAATTAGGGAAATTTACCACTGAAAGACGGGAGTAAGGGAAAATGGTGGAACAGTTAGTTTCAAAGTTGTTCTATTTTCCGATTATACCCCCTCTGTTCCAAATATTTTTATCTGAATTCTTATTCAGTTTCATTAGCCTTTCTAATTTAACATGATATTTTATTATATTAAAACTTAAATACTTGCACCCGGAGGGTGCATATATTTGCTAGTATATATATATATATACGTTGTTTGTATGCAGACAGACCAATGAGGGACGATACTTTATTAACCTTGTAAAACAAAATCAATTTCTTTCAATATCGATCTAATATAAACCAATCATTTTAAGGCAGACCGCACATACTGAATCAGAAGTTAAAAATGATGCCACTAACAAGACTCGTTTTGGCCTTCGTCCTAACTAACGGCATAGCCGCCTCAACCGACACGTGCAATGTTGTTACCATTGACCTTAGTATTTTCAACAAAGATCAACGTCTCAATGGATTCCAGTATTATCTCTCACCTGGCGTCCCCGACATTTTTCAATGCGCAAGGACATGTTTCTTTCGACGTCGCTGCCTTTCTTTCAACTATTTTGAAAAGACCGGCTTATGCGAATTGAACAACGCAAGGGTCGATGCCCCGTTAATTGAATTAAACGCCACTGTGGATTGGGTCTATTCAGATATTGGTGATATGGATAAGGTAAGAAAACTTTCTTTATTTCTCCTACATAAAAAACACATATATATCATAACTATGAGTTTCACGCTCTAACGTAAGGGACCTTTCTTTATTTTAATAATTTTGAGTTTTCAAACTGACATCATCAGACGACACCATTTTTGAATTCAAGGTCATCATGTAATGATGATATATGATATGGATGAGGTAAGAAAAACTTTCTTTATTTCTCCTACATAAAAAACACATATATATCATAACTATGAGTTTCACGCTCTAACGTAAGGAACCTTTCTTTATTTTAATAATTTTGAGTTTTCAAGCTGAAGTTTAGACTAAAATCATCATCAGACGATTCCATTCTTGAATTCAAGGTCATCGTGTAATGATGATATATGATATGGATAAGGTACGGAACTTTCTTTATTTGTTCTACAAAAACAAAACAAAACAAAAAAAACAAACACTTATAGCAACATGTTACAACTCTTATATTGTTGTTGTTTATTGATTTTAACGACATATCAACCCGTTTGGGGTTATGCCATGCCTAACGGTTAGGAAGTTATACATACCGTGTATTTATATTTATACTTTTTAGTAATTGGTTTTAACAATGTGTTAGCATTATTGGGGATTATGTTGTATGGTATTGATTTGTTTCATGTCTATATTCTATGGCATAATTTTATTTCCCTCAAAAAAGAGAGAATATCCTCCATGTTGACATTTTCAAACAGATCTTTCAGATTGTTTGCTTTAAAATAACGGTTTCTTATGTGAGCAAAAAACCTGCATTCCATGAATAAGTGTTTAACAGTTAAAGGTGTCAGATATGTTTCACACTGTGGTTGTTGTTCTTGTTTGAGTATATAGGAGGGTGTTAGTCTTTTATGATCAATGCGTAATCGGGACACGATGACTTGTTCCTTTCTAGACTTCGTTTCACGCTCTAACGACCAAATGTGACTATGTTATATTCCGAAGGTTTACCAAACTTTTGAGAGAGTAATACATGTAAAACAAAAAGTATGAAACAGAATTGACTCAACGCTAAAATACACTGTGGAAATGTCATATATATATATATATATATATATATATATATATATATATATGTAAATAAATGGAAGTTAATCCGACAGAATGAATTTAACATTTTGAAAAAACAATTAGTAATTATAATCTGCTGACAGAAATCTGTTTCAACCGCTTACAAAAAAAAAAAAAAAAAAAAAAAAAAAATTTACCAACACCACAAACTTTTTGAAACTTAACATCTTTCTTCAATTGTCCTGTGGATTTGTAAATAACTTTTAATAGCTGGATTATTTTGAACATTTTTTATAATCTCTTACACTTTTTTTATATATTTACACAAAACTCTTTTTGAGTTTTATTTTTGGATTTTTAATCCAAAAATAAAACTCAAAAAGAGTTTGGTGTAAATATATAAAAAAGTGTAAGAGATTATAAAAAATGTTCAAAATAATCCAGCTATTAAAAGTTATTTTAATGCTTCTGATTTAAAAAAAAAAATTTATTTTATTTTTGATACAGAATGCGCATTTTAAAAATTCAAGCATTCCAGCGTGTGTTTGTACCCCCTATTTCTTCCAAGGAATTTTTTTTATCCCTTCTTTCCTTCATATGTTTTGCTCGTGATGAAGACCCTTCTACTAAGCGGTCAAAACGATTTCTGTCAGCAGATTATAATTACTAATTGTTTTTTCAAAATGTTAAATTCATATATATATATATATATATATATATATATATATATATATATGATACTTTTTTAAATACATTTTTATATATATTTACATCAAACTCTTTTGAGTTTTCTTTGCGGATTGTGATGCTTCTGTTTTTAAAAAAAATAAAATTTGTTTTATTTTTAAAACAGAATATGCATTTTCAAAATTAAAAAAAAATTCCGACTCCGAACATGAACGTTCGTTTGTAACACTTTTGTTTGTAACGGTTTACTCACACCGTCTTTCTATCACAAACATTTGGCTCTTGACGAAGACCGCTTTAATAAAAGGTCGAAACAGATTTCTGTCAGCGAATTATAACATCATTTGTTTGTTTTTTTCTAAAAATATTTATTTCATACTATCGGATTCACTTCTTTTGCATTTCTTCGAGTTGCGTCACGCGTCATGACATCTTCGCGTGCGTGGATCGCGATTTGCCTTTCAAAAATAAAACGCTGATCAAATACAGTTACACAACTAAAAAGATTTTCATCTCCTGTCATCTACAAAAACATCCATCATTTTCTTCACCCCAAGATACATCCTGATAAAGGTTTAATGAAACCGAAATGTTTAAACATCGATAATTAAATTCATCCCATTTTCGGAACACTTGTTTTTTAAAATTTTCTTAATATTGTCGGATTTATTTTCCATATTTACTCCCGTATATATATATATATATATATATATATATATATATATATATATATATATATATGAAAAATAGATGGAAATTAATCCGACAGTATGAAATTTAACATTTTTGAAAAAACAATTGATGTTATATAATTGCTGACAGAAATCTGTTTCGACCACTTCAATGGATCGGTCATCATCAAGAGCAACATATGAGAGAACACGCATTTTTTAAAAATTCCAGCATTGAATAATAGCGTTTTGTTTGTACCTTTTCTTCTAACGGTTATTTTCCCCGTCTTTCTCTCATATGTTGCTCTTGATGATGACCGATCCATTGAAGTGGTCGAAACAGATTTCTGTCAGCAATTATATAAAATCATTTGTTTTTTCAAAAATGTTAAATAGTTCTATCCCCTATACACTGGGGAGTGTTGCAGGTCTTGCACCGCTCAGCCACCAGGACTCCGTCCTCACGCATTACGTGTCGCCACCCACGGCTAACAGGTGGTCCCATTGGGATGGTCTTACCCTTGTGCAGAGGTACAGTCCGACCCCTGTCGGCAGTGGCTGTGTAATATACATTACACAGCCACTGTGTATATTATTATATATTATTTATACTAGCAAATATATGCACCCTCCAGGTGCAAGTATTTAAGTTTTAATATAATAAAATATGATATTAAATTAGAAAGGCTAATGAAACTGAATAAGAATGTAGATAAAAATATTTTGAACAGAGGGGTATGATTGAAAAATAGAACAACTTTGAAACTAACTCTTCTATCATTTTCCGTTACTCCCGTCTTTCATTGGTAAATTTTCCTAATTAAACTGTTTAGTTAAAATAGGAAGTAAAGAATAATATTACAGTTATTTCTTCTTGTTAAGGGATTTCTTTTAAGATTTATTGAAGAGATTTTTGCTCATATTCAATAAGATAAAACCCAACAATTAGAAACCAATAATACTAAGCATATATTTATTAAAATCATTTTTTAAAGATCAATATGCAAATTAGCCTTCCCATTCATACTGTAAACCTCTATTTTGTTGTATATATAAATACAATTGCATGTTATTAGTATGTAGATATGGTCAACAGTGTAAGTAATGTAAAGCAATTTTATTAATAATTGAGGTTTAAATAAAAATAAAATCATCGAGAATATGATGTAAATAACTAAAGGAATTGTGACTTGTATAGTAATATAGTTTCGGTTACAGACAGACAAACCCACAATCTCCATTATAATAAGATATTACAGAAAAGGCTTAAAATCGGTCATTTTAGCGGTAATTGATCTATTTCTAACCATAAGTATACATCTCTGAGTTTCGTCAGACCGGGAACTTTATAGTTGGCGGTGCCGTGAAATTCAGAGATATATACATTATCAAGCCTCATTTTAAAGAATTAGAGAAAAAATATCCACAGTGTGAAATTAAACTAACTTTAGTAAATCACTATATTAACGAAAATTATATATTATATCATATTATATATAGTATATTATATATTACTAGCAAATATATGCACCCTCCGGGTGCAAGTATTTAAGCTTAATGTAATAGAATATTATATTATATTAGAAAGGCTAATGAAACTAAATAAGAATGCAAATAAAAAGATTTGAAACAAGGGGGTATAATCGAAAAATAGAACGACTAAAACTTACCCTTCCGCCACTCCCGTCTTTCATGGCTAAATCTTTCTAATTTAATTATTTAGTTAAAATAGGAAGTAAAGAATAAAATCACAATTTTTTCTTCTTGTTAATGGATTTCCTTTAAGATTTATCCCCGAGATTTTTGCTCATATCCATTAAGATAAAACCAAATAATTAGAAATCAATTATACTAAGCACATATTTATCAAAATCAAATTGTTAATATCAATATGCAAATTAGCCTTCCCATTCACACTGTAAACCGCTATTTTGCTGTATATATAAAATACAGTCACATGTTATTATCATGTAGATAAGGCCAACAATATTAATAATGTAAAACAATTTTATTAATAATTGAAGTTTAAATAAAAATAAAATCATTGAGAATGTGACGTAAATAACAAAGGGAATTGTCACTTGTATAGGAATATAGTTTCGGTTACAGACAGAAAAACACACAATCTCTATTATAATAAGATATTATCAGGAAAAAAATAAAATTGTCACCCACCCCCTTCAATTTTTCTGAAATTTTGTACAGGTGTAGGCTAGGTTAAAGTTAGACAATCCCCCAAATTTGAGCTTCCAATTCGAAAAATTTGCAGAGTTACGTCGATTTTAAAGATACCCCTGTCGGCAGGGGTATCTTTTTCAAGACTATTTTATTTTTCTCAGATAAAAAAAATGGTTGATATTCAGTGAGATATATTCTTAGAGAATGGTCTGAACAAATAATGTTTCAATCATTCTCATTTTCAGACAATTGGTTCGGGACCTTGCTCGAGGCAACCTTGTGGCATCTGCGAGGCCTGTTATCCGACGGAATCAAGCTACATTTGTGTTTTAGAAGGTA
>JALAJA010000184.1:22500-25000 GCA_023376005.1 Doryteuthis pealeii | reverse complement strand
AAAACATCACACAATGCAGTTAAAGAAGAAAACAATTTATAATATAATCATAGCTGATACTGATCAATATTTCGATTTTACAAAAATCATCATCAGAGCTCATTCACTCTGTGGTGTTTGGGTCGGAGAGGAATGTCAAATCCGACCCAAACAACTACGGAGTGAATTTTCATCCCACCTTTTCATACTCATATTGTCGGATTCATTTCCTTTCTTTTAACTTATATATATATATATATATATATATATATAGTAAATGAAGAAAAACTCTAAACTTGCTTCATTACAATAATTTATTTCAACCGTATTAATACGGCATCTTCAGGTAATCACAAGAACATGACACTTTAGAGTTTTTTTCAGTTGATCTGTGTGACAATATTCCGCACACAGAGAAGATTCGACCTTCATCAGAGTGACATTTTATTTTGAATGAAAAAATTCGTTGGGGAAAAACGGAGAAATTTTGGAATGTTTGAAGATAATTTTTTTAAAATCACATTTTCTTTGTTTCTTTCTTTTCTCTACTATCTTTCTTTTCTTTCTTTCTTTCTTTCATTTTTCTTTCTTTTCTTACTTCCTTTCATTCTTTCTTTCTTTCTTTCATTCATTCTTTCTTTTCTTTACTATCTTTCTTTTCTTTCTTTTTCTTTCTTTCTTTCTTTCATTTTTTCTTTCTTTTCTTACTTTATTTCATTCTTTCTTTACTTCCTTTCATTCTTTCTTTCTTTCCGTTTTCTTGTAATTTTTCTTTCTTTTCTTTCTTTCCTTTCTTTCTTTCTTTCTTCTTGTAATCTTTCTTTTATTTATTTATTTCTTCTTTTTCTCTTTCTTTTTTTTCTTTTCTTCCTTCTTTTCTTCTTTCTTTCCTTCCTTCCATCTCATTTTCTCCTTTTTTTCTCTCCACACTTAACTCCTTCATAATTTCCTTCATTTTCTTCTTCATCACCGCCTCATTTTCACATTCTTCATCTTTTTCTTCTTCTTTAGGAATTACGTGTTATAATAACGGATAAAACATTTGCCAACCGCAGTTGTGATCCGCGTATTTTTCGGATATCAGATTTGCTGTCCTTCAAAATTTCCGGAACTACCTGTGAAGTAGACCTGGATTATGGCACTGCTGGGGACTGTATGGCGTCAAAATGCACTCCAAGAAAGGGGGCGATTAGAATTGACTTAAGTGGAACTGGATTAACAGTTTCTCCAAGGGTAAGTTGTTATTTTCTAACATTTCAAATAAATATTGCGAAATAAAAACCTCCTTCAATATTTAAGAAGAAGAAAAAGAAAATTATATATATATATGTTGAAAAAATAAATAAAGGAAAGGAAGTATAGAATGGATAGTATAGGATATCTTAATCAATTTTAATTACACGTGTTTCGGTCAGGAGTTTATCCATGTGTACATTATTCAAACTATTATTATTTTTAAATAACCAAATGAAATGAAATAATAATAATAGAAAGAATGTAGAAATGTTCCGCACAAAAATAGAAAAAATGTAGAAATATATATATATATATATGTATGTATGTATGAAATCGTCTTGTTATGCCATAACAAGACTACTTCTGTTCCAGTGATCTTCTGATAAAGAGATTTTATCTCGAAAATTTAAGAATAAAATACAGGTTAACACACAACACCATTGTTACCTTATTATTATTTTTTTCTTTACACCTGCATTGTGATAGCCTTTAAAATCAACCTCCAAACCAATATATACACAATGCTTCAAGCAAATTATAAAACTCTCTTTATATATATATATATATATATATATATATATATATATATATATATACTAGCAAATATATGCACCCTCCGGGTGTAAGTATTTAAGTTTTAATGTAATAAAATATTATGTTAACTTAGAAAGGCAAATGAAACTAAATAAGATGCCGATAAAAAGATTTTAAACAGAGGGGGAACAACTAAAACTTGCTTTTTCTTCACTCCCGTATTTCATAGCTAAATTTTTCTAATTTAACTATTTTGTTAAAATAGGAAGTAAACAATAAAATTACAGTTATTTCTTCTTGCTAATGAATTTCTTTTAAGATTTATCCCCGAGATTTTTACTCATATTCATTAAGAAAAAACCAAACAATTAGAAATCAATAATACTAAGCATTTATTTATCAAAATCAAATTGTTAAGATCAATATGCAAATTAGCCTTCCCATTCACACTGTAAACCTCTATTTTGTTGTATATATAAATACAATTGCATGTTATTAGTATACACACACATACGCTTACATTTACACACACACACACACACACTTACACACACAAACACACACATAAGCAAGCACCCCAACCATACACATACACACACAGAATTTGGAAGAACCAAGACAGAACGAATCTAGCAGCCGCTAGGACAACTTCAGTTCCAGTATTCTTCTGAGGATGGGAATTTCTTCCCGAAATATTGAGAAATAAATGACAGGTTAACAAAAAACATCATAGTTACCTTCTTTTTTCTTT
>JALAJA010000184.1:0-20000 GCA_023376005.1 Doryteuthis pealeii | reverse complement strand
ATATATATATATAAATATATATATAAAGGGTAGCTTTAAACAACGCTACTATAACCATTTAACATCCTTCAAACACGACGGTTTGTTAAGTTTTTCTTTCTTTGAAAGTTATATATATATATATATATATATATATATATATATATATATATATATATATATATATATATATATATATAAATATATATATAAAGGGTAGCTTTAAACAACGCTACTATAACCATTTAACATCCTTCAAACACGACGGTTTGTTAAGTTTTTCTTTCTTTGTTATATATATATATATATATATATATAATATATATATATATATATATATATATATATATATATATATATATATATATATATAAATATATATATAAAGGGTAGCTTTAAACAACGCTACTATAACCATTTAACATCCTTCAAACACGAAAATAAGAGGAACGTGACAGCGCTATCCAACAAAGTATGGCAGTATAAAAAACAAGAAAAACATTTTAAATTAGAATGGAAAATACTAGACCAATCGAAGCCATACATAAATGGTTAAAAAAAATGCTCATTATGCACAACAGAAAAATTCCGTATTCTTCAAGGAATAAACTCCGAAGAAAATTTCCTAAACAACAAAACAGAAATTTTTCGAGCATGCCCACACAGGAAAAAATTCTTAATATGGAATTGGACTAACCAAAACATCAGACCGCCATAATTAAGAATTCATATATAAATAAACACACATAAACTAAAATAAATATAAAAACGGAAAAAATTTAAAATCACAATAAGAACAATGACGACAAATAGTGATGCCGTTGAATGACGAAAGCGAAATGCTGGAGCGATTAACGGATCGCGTGGGCACGTGCCGGGAGTTTAAAAAGTCAAACGCCTCTGAAGACGAATAACACGGAAAAAGTGTTATTCAGAAACCAATGGTAGGACTGACTTTATAATTATAAATAAATAAATATATATATATATATATATATATATATATATATATATATATATATATGTGTGTGTGTGTGTGTGTGTGTGTGTGTGTGTGTGTGTGTATTTTTATCAATTGTTTTCTTTCTTCCCGTAGGTAAACTGGACTGTAGATGGAAATAAACCAGTAATATCTTCAATATATCGTTCTCCAACCAATGAATTGATACGCGTTGTCTGTGGCGGTAACTGCGGATTGTGTTATCCGAACGGGGATTTAATTTTGGAGCCAAACACAAAATAAAATAATGGTATAAATATTTTTGCCAAGTCTTTCATTCATTTTATTCTAGTTGCTTCTGTAGCGTACCGTATTTGACCATCGCCTTCTAATACATACAGGCCTAATGGAATGAGTCTGACGTCACTGTGACATCATCATATCTAGGCCCAATTTTGTCTTTACCCAAACGCGACTTATACATCGAAGTTCTTTGCAAATAGTCAACTACTTTTTCTTGTAATTATTCAGTCAATTAATTTTATTTTAATTTATAAACAAAAATGCCTTTTAAGTGTGTTGTGCCTTTTTGTAATGGGATCTATAAAAATGGGCCGAAAGTTAGTGGTTTTTCTTTCCCTAATGATAAAAAGTTGTGCGAGAAATGGATACACGCAATTAGACGAGAAAATTTTTTACCTACAAAGAATTGCAGAGTAAGTTATTTTTTGTTTTGTTTTAAAACTAAATAAATTTAATTTAAACTTCAATAATTGAAGTATTTTAAAGTCTTTGTAATTCACAAAATCAAGTTTAAGACATTAAAAGCGCTGTCTTAAGTTAACAAATTTTTTCACATAAGAGCGAATTTTTGTAAAAACTCATATTTTAAAAATAGACTTCAAAGAAATTCTCGTATTTGACGCCATATAGGACGCAATTTTTTTCCTCAAAATCTTGGCTCTAAAAATTGCCCTGCGTCTTATACATCGTAGGTGAAGTTTGAGATCTCCCGTAAGCCAAGGCTAATCTTCTCTATGATGCTCACTAACCCAGCTTACGCTCAGCACTTTTACCTACCCTAAACTGTCAAATTGCTTTTATACAGCTATGTTTCTGCTTGTGTAATGCAAAGATAGACTGTTTTCAACAATATATGCTTAAATACACTAAAAACATTTTTCTCCTGAATCTGACCTGCTGAAATGGGGGTGCGTTTTATATGCGCGTGCGTCTTATATGCCGTCAAATGAGGTAATTATTATTATTTTATTTTAAAAAAAATTATTATCATTTGAAAAAAATATTACTATTATTTAAAAAAATATGGTCTATGGAGAATTTGGTGATTGAAATGAAAACGGTAATTGGATTTCTGGAGAAAGAGAAGAAAAAGAAATAAGAACAAAAAGAGGTTAAAGTTTGGAAGGGTAAACACTCAACGGGTGCCAGCCATTGACTGACCAATGACCCCCGAAATAGATTTAAAAATAAAAACGGAAGTTCCAGGTTTTGAGTGGAATCGGATGTGACCTTCCTCCACCCACGGAACCACAAACGGAAGTAAAGAAAATTTGCTCTCTCTTTCGCCGGACCCGAGAAGAGTCGGACGTGTTTGTTGGGGCTCCGTCGTGACATGTCTACGGTTGCAATGAACAGCGCGCATAAACGTGATTTACGATAGAATGGCTTGGCCTTACTCTCTCACTCTCCTTCTATCTGAAAAAGAATCCACGAGCCAAGAAAGAAATAAACAACCAGTTTTTGACTATACAACTTTCGTGTGTTGTTACTGTGAATTAATGACGGCTACTACTACTAACGACTACTACTAGAACCGCACTCAGACCCTACGCAACACTTCTTATGTGCTATCAAATCGTTCTTATTGGTTGGTTGGTTGGATTTTAAGGCATGTCAAACACATTGGGTCATTTTATGCCGAATACATTTTGTTTTATTCTTTCGAGATGGGTATTCAATTTATTTAAAACTCAATGTTTAATTTAAATGATTTTTACTATAAAAATTCATTAGACATTATTTTTACTTAAAAAAAATGCATTGGAAATGATTTTTACTATAAAAATGCATTGGAAATGATTTTTGCAAAAAAATGTATTGGAAATTATTTTTACTATAGAAATGCATTGCAAATGATTTTTACTATAAAAATGCATTGGAAATGATTTTTGCAATAAAAATGTATTGGAAATTATTTTTACTATAGATATGCATTGCAAATGATTTTTACTATAAAAATGCATTGGAAATGATTTTTGCAATAAAAATGTATTGGAAATTATTTTTACTATAGAAATGCATTGCAAATGATTTTTACTATAAAAATGCATTGGAAATGATTTTTGCAATAAAAATGTATTGGAAATTATTTTTACTATAGAAATGCATTGCAAATGATTTTTACTATAAAAATGCATTGGAAATGATTTTTTACTATAAAAATGCATTGGACAATGATTTTTACTATAAAAATGTATTGGAAATGATTTTTACTATAAAATTGCATTGGACAATGATTTTTGCAATAAAAATGTATTGGAAATTATTTTTATAGAAATGCATTGCAAATGATTTTTACTATAAAAATGCATTGGAAATGATTTTTTACTATAAAAATGCATTGGACAATGATTTTACTAAAAATGTATTGGAAATGATTTTTACTATAAAAAATGCATTGGACAATGATTTTTGCAATAAAAATGTATTGGAAATTATTTTACTATAGAAATGCATTGCAAATGATTTTTACTATAAAAATGCATTGGAAATGATTTTTACAATAAAATGCAGTGGAAATGATTTTTACTATAAAATGCATCGGAAATGATTTTTACTATAAAAATGCATTGGACAATGATTTTTACTATAAAAATGAATTTGAAATGATTTTTACGATAACAAATGCATTGGAAGTGATTTTTACTATAAAAATGCATTGGAAATGATTTTTACTATAAAAATGCATTGAAATGATTTTTTACTATAAAAATGTATTGGAAATGATTTTTACTACAAAAATACATTGGAAATGATTTTTACCATAAAAATGCATTGAAATGATTGTTACTATAAAAATGCATTAGGAAATAATTTTACTATGAAAATGCATTGGAAATGATTTTACTATAAAAATGCATTGGACAATGATTTTAACTATAAAAATGCATTGGAAATGATTTTTACCATAAAAATGCATTGGAAATGATTTTTACCATAAAAATGCATTGGAAATGATTTATACCATAAAAATGCATTGAAATGATTGTTACTATAAAAATGCATTGGAAATGATTTTTACTATAAAAACGTATTGCAAATGATTTTTCTTATAAAAATGCATTTGAAATGATTTTACTATAAAAATGCATTGGACAATGATTTTTACTATAAAAATGCATTGGAAATGATTTTACTATAAAAATGTATTGCAAATGATTTTTACTATAAAAATGCATTGGAAATGATTTTACTATAAAAATGCATTGGACAATGATTTTTACTATAAAAATGCATTTGAAATGATTTTTACTATAAAAATGCATTGGAAATGATTTTTACTATAAAAACGTATTGCAAATGATTTTTACTATAAAAATGCATCAGAAATTATTTTAACTATAAAAATGCATTGGACAATGATTTTTATTAGGAAAATATATTGGAAATGATTTTTACTATGTACTTCGAAAAATGATTTTAATAATACATGTTTTTTTTACTATAAAAATGCATTGAAACTTTTATTCTTCTACCTAAAATCCGAGTAGACTGACACCACAATATTCATACATTTCTCTATTTAAAATTTTTAAAAAATTTATCTTGCAGGTAAAAATGGACAGGAACAGGATATAAACCAATTATATCTTAACTGAATTGTTCTTCAACAAATAAAGTGATTGAAGCTTTTGTTGCGGTCAATTTTTCTTTTCATTTCTTTGTTTAACCTTACATTTCAGCAATCACAGTACCCCTACTATAAAAATGCATTCGTAATAGTTTTTACTATAAAAAATCATTGGAAATTATTTTTAGTATAAAAATGCATTGGACAAGGATTTTTACTATAAAAATGCATTGGAAATGATTTTACTATAAAAATGCATTGGACAATGATTTTTACTATAAAAATGCATTTGAAATGATTTTTACTATAAAAATGCATTGGACAATGATTTTTACTATAAAAATGCATTGGAAATGATTTTTACTATAAAATGCATTGGACAATGATTTTTACTATAAAAATGCATTGGACAATGATTTTACTATAAAAATGCATTGGACAATGATTTTTACTATAAAAATGCATTGGACAATGATTTTTTACTATAAAATGCATTGGAAATGATTTTTACTATAAAAATGCATTGGAAATGATTTTTACTATAAAAATGCATTGGAAATGATTTACTATAAAATGCATTGGACAATGATTTTTACTATAAAAATGCATTGGAAATGATTTTTACTATAAAAATGCATTGGAAATGATTTTTATTATGAAAATGCATTGGAAATGATTTTTACTATGAAAATGCATTGGACAATGATTTTACTATAAAAATGCATTGGACAATGATTTTTACTATAAAAATGCATTTGAAATGATTTTTACTATAAAAATGCAGTGGAAATGATTTTTACTATAAAAATGCATTTGAAATGATTTTTACTATAAAAATGCATTGGACAATGATTTTTACTATAAAAATGCATTTGAAATGATTTTTACTATAAAAATGCATTTGAAATGATTTTTACTATAAAAATGCATTAAACAATGATTTTTACGATAAAAATGCATTGCAAATGATTTTTACTATAAAAATGCATTGAAAATGATTTACAAAGTATATGGTGGTAATAATTTACATAATGATTTTAACAACACTGGATTTAATAAATAATCATTAGCTGGTACTGGTTCCTAATACTATTATGGGCTGAACTTGCAAATCGGTCGGAAAATTAAAACATATTACAGGGTGACCCAGAAAAAAACAGAACCCAAATTATTTATATATTTTCCCATTAAACTAACCCTAAACCCCAACCCTAACCTTAACCCTAAACCCTAACCCTAAACCCCTAGTTAAAATTAACAATTTTATTACAAAATTTGTGGGTTCTGTTTTATTCTGGGTCACCCTGTATACATAGTGACCCAGAAAAGTCAGAACTTAAATTATTTATTTATTTTCCAATTCAAATGCATTGAAAATGGATTTTACAATTAAAATGCCTTGGAACATTTAACATACATCAAAATAAAACTGGTCCTCTGTGGATCACATCCCTACTTCTCCACATAGGTGAGTCAAAAAGCAATGCCATTTTGTTTAGGACAGGTATAATTACCAACACAGAAACATGTATCATACATCAAAATAAAACTTGTCCTCTGTGGATCACATCCCTACATCTCCACATAGGTGAGTCAAAAAGCAATGCCATTTTGTTTAGGACAGGTATAATTACCAACACAGAAACATGTATCATACATCAAAATAAAACTGGTCCTCTGTGGATCACATCTCTACTTTTCCACATAGTCACTGTTGTTAAGTATCTGGTCGGCATCCTTAGTTCCAGATGTAATAAGTAAGTAAGCAAGCCAATAAGAATCCGCTGTTATAGTATTCTTTGTAAGTCCGTCGTCCAAGAGAATCCAAGTGTCAATGACATAAGCTCAGAATGGGGTCTCTATTAATACAGCAGAAGCAGCAGCAGCAGTGCCAGTGATTGGACAATAGAAATCTTTCTCGGGTCACGTTGTAGTTGACGAGTCTATATTTAGGAGTGACCATTTGCCCCATGCCTTATATACAAAAACTTGCAACAACCGTTTCTCTCAATAGCAATGTAAGAACTACCCTCAAATGAGAACATGTATCCCTGCCCCGTAGAATTCTGTTGACTGTTCTTTGAGCCACTTCTCCATTACAAATTTTACTTCCTCATTACTGGAATAATCACTATCATCTCTTCGGTCCCATGAATGAAGGTCTGAGAGGCAAACATTCTTCCAGTGATTGGAAGTGAAATCTGTAGAGAAGAAGCGGCTCAAAGAACAGTCAAGAGATATATACGATGCTAGGATACATACGCTCATTCAAAGGTTGAACATTGCTAATGAGAGAAACTGTGACTATGTGAAGACATATTCGTGTGTTGGTAATTATATTATATTATATTATACTATATTATATTATATTATACTATATTATATTATATTATACTATATTATATTAGATTATATTATACTATATTATATTATATTATACTATATAAATATTTATATTATACTATATTATATTATACTATATTATATTATACTATATTATATTATATTATATTATACTAATAATATTATACTATATATATTTATATATATATTATACTATAATATATTTATTACTATATTATATTATATTATATATTATTTTATTATATTATATATTATATATATATTATTATATTATATTATATATATATTATACTATATATATATTATATTATATTATACTATATTATATTATACTATACTATACTATATTATATTATATTATATTATATTATATATATATATATATTATATTATATTATATTATACTATATTTATATATACTATATATACATACTAAATATAAATATCATTATACTAAAATATTATAAACATATCATTATACATACTAAAATATTATTAAACATACTTATTATTAAACATACTAAAAATATATTATATACATACTAAAATATTATTAAACATACTAAAATATATTATACATACTAAAATATTATTAAACATATTAAAATATCATTATACATACTTATTAAACATACTAAAATATTATTAAACATACTAAATATTATTATACATACTAAAATATTAAACATACTAAAAATATATTAAACATACTAAAATATTATTATACATACTAAATATTATTATACATACTAAAATATATTAACATACAAAAATATTATTATTTGGACTGTACCGAACTTGTACTATGAAGATATGAACTCTTATATGAGAAAACATGAACCTTGCATTATGAAAAATGCAAACTTTTGAAAATGCTTAACTTTGAATGTAGGGTTAACAGACAGACATGGGACAATTTGGACTATTGGGTTAACGGCAGAGATGGGACAATTTGGACTGTAGGGTTAACACAGACATGGGACAGGGTTAACAGACATGGGACAATTTGGACTGTAGGGTTAACGGGCAGAGATGGGACAATTTGGACTGTAGGGTTAACGGGCAGAGATGGGACAATTTGGACTGTTGGGTTAACAGACAGACATGGGACAATTTGGACTGTAGGGTTAACGGGCAGATGTGGGACAATTTGGACTGTTGGGTTAACAGACAGACATGGGACAATTTGGACTGTAGGGTTAACGGGCAGAGATGGGACATGGGACAATTTGGACTGTAGGGTTAACAGACAGACATGGGACAATTTGGACTGTAGGGTTAACGGGCAGAGATGGGACAATTTGGACTGTAGGGTTAACAGACAGACATGGGACAATTTGGACTATTGGGTAACGGGCAGAGATGGGACAATTTGGACTGTAGGGTTAACGGGCAAAGATGGGACAATTTGGACTGTTGGGTTAACAGACAGACATGGGACAATTTGGACTGTAGGGTTACCGGGCAGAGATGGGACAATCTGGACTGTAGGGTTACCGGGCAGAGATGGGGCAATTTGGACTGTAATGTTAACAGTCAGACATGTCACAATGTATCCAGGAAGTTGGTATCGTGAAAATTGAATTAATGTGGAGGCTGGAAGGAGAAGAATTGATGAGAAATTTAATTTAATTTAATTTAATTTTTAAAAAACTCGAACACATCACCCCTGATGATGGCACTTCGAAGTGCCGAAAGTACTCGGGACCTGAACTTTGGTGGACTTCCACGAATTCCACCCAAACATTAAAAAGTTGGCCAGAAAACTCGAAAAGATCAAAAATAAAATTGTTAAACAGGAGAAGTGTCTTTTGTTTAATTCTACACACACACACACACACACACACACACCACACACACACACATATATATATGTAATTATATATATATAATTTGTTATATACATATATATATATATATATATATATACATATATATATACATATATACATATATATATATGTAATATATATATATATAATTGTGTTATATACACACATATATATATATACATATATATATATATATATATATAATATATACATATATATTGTTATATATATATATACATATATACATATACATATATACATATATATGTTATATATATATATATAAATGTATACATATATATATATATTATATACATATATATTGTTATATATATATATATAATATATTACATATATACATATATATATATACATATATATTGTTTATATATATATATATATATATATATATATATATATTATAATATATATATATATATATATATAATATATTGTTATATATATATATATATATATATTGTATATATATATTATATGTTATATATATATATATATATATATATATATATTGTTATTTATATATATATATATATATATATATATATATTGTTATATATATATATATATATATATATATATATATAAAAGGGTATGAAAACACACAATATTGTTAAAATGAAAATATTTTATATCATTTTCATAGCTGATATTGAACAATATTTCGATTTATAAAAAGTCATCATCAGAGCTTGTTTTTAATCCGGACTCATCGAGAGAGAAGCAGAAAATAATTTAAATTCAAACCGGAAGCATTGTTGTTCCAAGAAGCGTGTAACCCGTGCGATCGCTTCGTCATTTGTACATCCGCTGCGCGTTTTCCTGCTAACGTCATGAACATGTTGCTGCATTGTATTTCTTAGATAGATAGGGTTGGGGTGATAACAACAACATTGGACTAAAACGAGAGAGAGAGAGAGAGAGAGAGAGAGAGAGAGAGAGAGAGAGAGAGAGAGAGAGAGAGAGAGAGAGAAAATTGAAAGATATATGTATATATATATCCACAGGGAAGCGCGTGGTGTAATGGTTTAAGTCATGGGAAATGGACTCGTCACCCCGAGTTCAAATCCTGGATGTGGTAATTTCATTTCACTTAGCGCTAATACCATTGGGAAAGGTATGAATCCTACTCTCCCTCTAGGTATGGATATATAGTAGGGCAGACTGGGCTCTTTAACCTTGGTTAGGCAACCGGTCTAGGAGAAGGAAAACTCTGAATTCAAACCTGTTGAACTCCGCTTAAGAAATTGACCTTGTGTCACATCCTACTCGTGCGGAGGGGTTGGTAAATATAATATATATATATATATATATCCACAGAGTGGATTGGGGTCGGCTGATAACACCATTGAACTAAACAGTGCTCCCTGCGAAAGTGTGTGTGTGAGATAGATAGATGGATAGATAGATAGAGATATAGAGATAGATAGATAGATAGAGGTAGAGAGAGTAAAATTGAAAGATATATGTATATATATATATATATATATATAATATATATATATATATATATATATATATATCCACAGGGTGGGTTGGGTGATAACAACAACATTAGACTAAATGGTGCCCTCTGCGAAACGCCAGAGAGAGAAGAGAGAGAGAGAGAGAGAGAGACAGACAGACAGACAGACAGACATGCTTTCATGAAAATTTTAAAATCCGATTAGATCTGTGCTCCAAAATAACGTTACAATAAATTACTAATAACGTTACAATAAATTTGTACTAGCAAATATATGCACCCTCCGGGTGCAAGTATTTAAGTTTTAATGCAATAAAATATCGTATTAAATTATAAAGACTAATGAAACTAAATAAGAATGCAGATAAAAAGATTTGAAACAGAGCGGAGGGGGAAATAATCGAAAATTAGAACAACTTAAATTTACTCTTCCATCACTCTCGTCTTTCATTGTTGTTTTTTCTAATTTAAGTATTTAGTTATAAGAGGAAGTAAAGAATAAAAGGACAGTTATTTTTTCTTGTTAATGGATTTCATTTAAGATTTATGCCAGAGATTTTTGCTTATATTCATTAAGATAAAACCAAACAATTAGAAATCAATAATACTAAGCACATATTTAATAAAATCACATTTTTAATATCAATATGCAAATTAGCCTTCTCGTTCACACTGTAAACCGCTATTTTGTTGTATATATAAATATAATTGCATGTTGTCAGTATGTAGACATAGTTAACAGTATTAATAATGTAAAACAATTTTATTAATAATTGAGGTTTAAATAAAAATAAAATCATGGAGAATGTGATATCAATAACTAAGGGAATCGTGACTTGAGCAGGAATATAGTTTCGGTTACAGACAGAAAAACACACAATCTCCATTATAATAAGATTTTACCTTGGGATATTGTTATAAGATTGTTATCAGGTGCTCTAGCCACTACGTCAGTTATTTCGTAATCAGAGTAAAGTAAAATCAAACTGCCCTGCGTCTTATACATCGTAGGTGAAGTTTGAGACTTCCCGTAGGCCTAGGCTAATCTTCTCTATGATGCTCACTAACCCAACTTACGTTCAGTGCTTATTGCTTGCCTGTACTACCACATTGCTTTTATACAACTATGTTTCTGCTTGTGTAATGCACAGCTAGACTGTTTTCAACAACAACAGTGATTGGTGCACTTGAAACGGTCCTAAAAGGATTGGAAAAGGGTCTGGAAAATCTAGAAATCAGAGAAAGGATTGATACCATCCAGAACACTGCACTTCTGCAATCTGCTAGAATACTCAGAAGAGTCCTGGAGACTTGAGGAGACTTGCTGTCTCTCAGAATCTAGTGAAATACCATCAGCTAACGCTGATGCGAAAACTCAAAAGGAGTAAATAATAATAATAATAATAATAATAATAATAATAATAATAATCGGTAAGAATACCCAGAAGAGTCCTGGAGACCTGAGGAGACTTGTTGTCACTCAGACTCCTGTGAAATACCATCACCTATCTCTGATGCGAAAAACTCATAATAATAATACAATCGACTTTAAGATACAGACTTTGGTCTTTGAGATACACACGGGCAACCTAATCTCGGCTAGGAGACCAGACCTGCTGTTAATCAACGAGAAGAAAAAAATGCCATCTCGTGTATTTTGCCGTCCCGTCTGATTACAGGGTGAAAAAGAAAGAAAACAAAAAGATAGATAAATACTTGGATCTTGCCAGAGAACAGAAAAAAAATGGAATATGAAAGAAAAGGTTGTCCCAATTGCAATCGCTGCCCTTGGAATGACCCCCAAGGTTTTGTAAAAGAGTCTGTGCAAATTTGAAATCAGAATAATAATCAAACAATACTCAGATGACTCATGGAGACTTGCTGTCACTCAGTCTCCAGTGAACCAACAACTAATAACATCAGTCGGCTGAGCATCCAGAGGAAATATTTAAAGATTTTTTAGAGTTCATGCCTGATTGGATCGGTGGTGTATTCGTGCATGCATGAAAACACAAAAGGCAAGATGTCACAATGTTTTGGTTCAATAGTTTAGATAGTGTATATCTTAAATCTATAGTCCGTGACATTATTCGCTTTTCATTTATTGTGTTGCTTAACAACAGCACAATGACCACTTCTATGTATTTATCGGCGACCCGATAAGTATAACATATATTATTAAAGCAGTTGTATAAAAGGTATCAATAACAAAGTGGTATTTACCAAGACAGAAATAAAACAATGAACAAAAACATAATTTTCAAAATACGAGCTGTGTTCGAAAGTATTGAAGCATAAGCTGTATTTACCAAGACAGAAATGAACAATGAATGAAACGCTAATTTCTTTTAAAATACGAGCTGTGTTCCGAAAGTATTGAAGCAAAAGCTGTATTTACCAAGACAGAAATGAACAATGAATGAAACATTAATTTTCTTTCAAAATACGAGCTGTGTTCAGAAAGTATTGAAGCATAAGCTGTATTTACCAAGACAGAAATGAACAATGAATGAAACATTAATTTTCTTTCAAAAATACGAGTTGTGTTCAGAAAGTACTGAAGCATAAGCTATATTTACCAAGACAGAAATGAACAATGAATGAAACGTTAATTTTCTTTTAAAATACGAGCTGTGTTCAGAAGGTATTGAAGCATAAGCTATATTTACCAAGACAGAAATGAACAATGAATGAAAAGTTAATTTTCTTTCAAAATCCGAGCTGTGTTCAGAAAGTACTGAAGCATAAGCTGTATTTACCAAGACAGAAATGAACAATGAATTAAGCGTTAATTTTCTTTTAAAATCCGAGTTGTGTTCAGAAAGTATTGAAGCATAAGCTGTATTTACCCAGATAGAAATGAACAATGAATGAAACGTTAATGTTCTTCAAAATACAAGGTGCTTTCAAAAAGTATCGTGACGTAAGCAGTATTTACCAATATAGAAATGAGAAATGAATGAAATTTTAATTTTCTTCAGTATTATTTGTATTATTCGGACTATTGTCCTCATCTTCATTGTTATCTGTACAACGTTTCGGCCGATGTGCCCTCCGGCCTTCTTTCAATTGAACACATTGCGTAGTAGATAAAGGTATTAGGTTAAGTTAGGTAGGAAAGTTCTAAGTGACAGTTATCTTTAGACTGCAGGTTCAATCCTGGTCAGAGGCATCAGTAACATAGAATAATAATTAACACAGCTTAACACCTGTACCCCAGCTATGGTTAGCGGAATGAGAACTGGACCGAATAAAGGGTTAGGTTCAAAGTTCCGTGATGGCCCCCGATTACGACAAGAAAGTTCCCAAGTTCGAAAAGAAGGTTCCTGAGTCCGAGAAGGTTCCCGAGTCCGACAAGAAATACTTGAAGAAGGCCGGAGGGCACATCGGCCGAAATGTAGTACTGATAACAATGAAGATGAGGACAATAGTCTGAATAATACAAATAATACTAATTATTGAGGTCTGTTATTGGGGAAAATAATATATTTAATGAGTTCAAAATACCGAGACACCATCAAGAATGTATGAGCCAAAATATCCTCGGCAGAAGTAAAAAATAAAGTCGTCGGGGTGGCCTAATGTCGGTATCAGCCAATCAGCGAGGGAGTCTATCCCCTTTTCAATAGCACTAGGCTAAGGAGATTGTGTTTGCGTCTGAGGTGGAGCGTCACACCTACTATCAGCTGCTTACTTTACCGCACCGATACCTGTGCTATTCATACGTTGAGTTGACGAGGGCCGGTATCGAACTAGGAACCTTGTGGTTTCTAGCCGAACGCTCTACCGACTGAGCTATAAAATGACCCAATTGGTTCGATATAACTTAAAACCCAACTAACTGACCAACAAGAACGATTTGATAGGATTAAATATTTGGATGAGTTGCTTTTGGCTCGAGTTTTCGACCATATGACCCCTTTTGCGATTTCGATTCATGGGGACATTTTTTACATTTACACCGTGAAAATCCGGTTAATTGTTAACAGACGATTTTTAGAGTTTTTTTTTAATTATAAAAACTAACCCCTAACCCTAACCCCTAACCCTAACCCCTAACAAACAACCGGATTTTTACAGTGTAAATGAGAAAGTATCTCCACGAGTCGAAATTGCAAAAGCGTGCCTTAAGGTCATATGGTCCCGGGTTTTTAAAATATGATAGAAGTCTCAGAAAAGGCTCAGAGAAACCTTTCAACGTATTTGACGGCATATAGGACGCACTTTTTCCCAAAAAAATTTTGGCTCAAAAATTGCTCTGCGTCTTATACATCGTAAGGTGAAGTTTGAGACCTCTCGTAGGCCTAGGCTAATCTTTTCTATGATGCTCACTAACCCATCTTATGTTCAGTGCTGATTGCTTGCCTGTACTGCAAAATTGCTTTTATACAGCTATGTTTCTGCTTGTGTAATGCACAGCTAGACTGTTTTCAACAATATACGTTTAAATACACTAAAAACCTGACCTGCTGAAATGGGGGTGCGTCTTATATGCCCATGCGTCTTATATACTGTCAAATACGGTACATAATTAAACCCGAACAAAGAGGTGTGAACTGTATGTATAAAAGCAAACCTCTGACTACGTCAGTTAGATCGTAATCAGAGTAAAGTAAAATAAAACTTGCTAAAGTCTGAAACACTGGTTCTGTTTTTACTACAATTTATTTTACTTTACAATGGAACACTTTATGTGGCCGGAGCGATTTACCTACGACTCAGAATGTGAAACAGCCGACAAACGCTGGACACACTGGCTAGAAACATTTACCAACTTCACTGAAACTCTACTCCTTGAAAACCCAAGTCGACCCATTAACAAGCGCGCCCTTCTTACTAACTACGTGTCTCACTCAGTCAACGACATTATTACACGATGTAAGTCCTATGAAGAAGCTATAGAAAGGCTACACTCAACCTACGTAAAACCAAAAAATGAACTGTTTGCTCGGCATGTACTCGCCACTCGGCAACAGGAGTCGGGCAAAACATTGGACCATATTATAAAAACCCTTCGAACCTTAAGCAATGATTGCAATTTTCGTCGTCCTATGAGTGCAATTGAGGCACAAGAGGAACACATCTTAGACGCCTTCGTAAATGGTCTATGCAATGTCCAGGTAAGACAGCGAATTCTTGAAAATAGAACTCTTACTTTAAAAAAAAGCTTACGAACAAGCTTATACATGCGAAATCGCAATAAAGCACTTATTTTCAACCTGACACTATAGGTGCCGCCGTAAAACAACCTGTTCTTACTGCCCCCCCTCTCAATGATAGTCCATCTTGTTCCTCTAACCAAAATGCACTACATTCAAACTTTCCAGAACAAAATGTCGCTAGAAAGGACATGCTATTACTGTGGTTCAACAAATACAGACTTGATTTGTCTGAGCACATGTAACATGAAATATACAACAGAGATACAAACAGTTACGACCAAAGTATTCAATAAGGGTTCTTATACAATACAAAAGACTTATTCCTCTAACCAAAATGCACTACATTCAAACTTTCCAGAACAAAATGTCGCTAGAAAGGACATGCTATTACTGTGGTTCAACAAATACAGACTTGATTTGTCTGAGCACATGTAACATGAAATATACAACAGAGATACAAACAGTTACGACCAAAGTATTCAATAAGGGTTCTTATACAATACAAAAGACTTATTCCTCTAACCAAAATGCACTACATTCAAACTTTCCAGAACAAAATGTCGCTAGAAAGGACATGCTATTACTGTGGTTCAACAAATACAGACTTGATTTGTCTGAGCACATGTAACATGAAATATACAACAGAGATACAAACAGTTACGACCAAAGTATTCAATAAGGGTTCTTATACAATACAAAAGACTTATTCCTCTAACCAAAATGCACTACATTCAAACTTTCCAGAACAAAATGTCGCTAGAAAGGACATGCTATTACTGTGGTTCAACAAATACAGACTTGATTTGTCTGAGCACATGTAACATGAAATATACAACAGAGATACAAACAGTTACGACCAAAGTATTCAATAAGGGTTCTTATACAATACAAAAGACTTATTCCTCTAACCAAAATGCACTACATTCAAACTTTCCAGAACAAAATGTCGCTAGAAAGGACATGCTATTACTGTGGTTCAACAAATACAGACTTGATTTGTCTGAGCACATGTAACATGAAATATACAACAGAGATACAAACAGTTACGACCAAAGTATTCAATAAGGGTTCTTATACAATACAAAAGACTTATTCCTCTAACCAAAAATGCACTACATTCAAACTTTCCAGAACAAAATGTCGCTAGAAAGGACATGCTATTACTGTGGTTCAACAAATACAGACTTGATTTGTCTGAGCACATGTAACATGAAATATACAACAGAGATACAAACAGTTACGACCAAAGTATTCAATAAGGGTTCTTATACAATACAAAAGACTTATTCCTCTAACCAAAATGCACTACATTCAAACTTTCCAGAACAAAATGTCGCTAGAAAGGACATGCTATTACTGTGGTTCAACAAATACAGACTTGATTTGTCTGAGCACATGTAACATGAAATATACAACAGAGATACAAACAGTTACGACCAAAGTATTCAATAAGGGTTCTTATACAATACAAAAGACTTATTCCTCTAACCAAAATGCACTACATTCAAACTTTCCAGAACAAAATGTCGCTAGAAAGGACATGCTATTACTGTGGTTCAACAAATACAGACTTGATTTGTCTGAGCACATGTAACATGAAATATACAACAGAGATACAAACAGTTACGACCAAAGTATTCAATAAGGGTTCTTATACAATACAAAAGACTTATTCCTCTAACCAAAATGCACTACATTCAAACTTTCCAGAACAAAATGTCGCTAGAAAGGACATGCTATTACTGTGGTTCAACAAATACAGACTTGATTTGTCTGAGCACATGTAACATGAAATATACAACAGAGATACAAACAGTTACGACCAAAGTATTCAATAAGGGTTCTTATACAATACAAAAGACTTATTCCTCTAACCAAAATGCACTACATTCAAACTTTCCAGAACAAAATGTCGCTAGAAAGGACATGCTATTACTGTGGTTCAACAAATACAGACTTGATTTGTCTGAGCACATGTAACATGAAATATACAACAGAGATACAAACAGTTACGACCAAAGTATTCAATAAGGGTTCTTATACAATACAAAAGACTTATTCCTCTAACCAAAATGCACTACATTCAAACTTTCCAGAACAAAATGTCGCTAGAAAGGACATGCTATTACTGTGGTTCAACAAATACAGACTTGATTTGTCTGAGCACATGTAACATGAAATATACAACAGAGATACAAACAGTTACGACCAAAGTATTCAATAAGGGTTCTTATACAATACAAAAGACTTATTCCTCTAACCAAAATGCACTACATTCAAACTTTCCAGAACAAAATGTCGCTAGAACGGACATGCTATTACTGTGGTTCAACAAATACAGACTTGATTTGTCTGAGCACATGTAACATGAAATATACAACAGAGATACAAACAGTTACGACCAAAGTATTCAATAAGGGTTCTTATACAATACAAAAGACTTATTCCTCTAACCAAAATGCACTACATTCAAACTTTCCAGAACAAAATGTCGCTAGAAAGGACATGCTATTACTGTGGTTCAACAAATACAGACTTGATTTGTCTGAGCACATGTAACATGAAATATACAACAGAGATACAAACAGTTACGACCAAAGTATTCAATAAGGGTTCTTATACAATACAAAGACTTATTCCTCTAACCAAAATGCACTACATTCAAACTTTCCAGAACAAAATGTCGCTAGAACGGACATGCTATTACTGTGGTTCAACAAATACAGACTTGATTTGTCTGAGCACATGTAACATGAAATATACAACAGAGATACAAACAGTTACGACCAAAGTATTCAATAAGGGTTCTTATACAATACAAAAGACTTATTCCTCTAACCAAAATGCACTACATTCAAACTTTCCAGAACAAAATGTCGCTAGAAAGGACATGCTATTACTGTGGTTCAACAAATACAGACTTGATTTGTCTGAGCACATGTAACATGAAATATACAACAGAGATACAAACAGTTACGACCAAAGTATTCAATAAGGGTTCTTATACAATACAAAAGACTTATTCCTCTAACCAAAATGCACTACATTCAAACTTTCCAGAACAAAATGTCGCTAGAACGGACATGCTATTATTGTGGTTCAACAAATACAGACTTGATTTGTCTGAGCACATGTAACATGAAATATACAACAGAGATACAAACAGTTACGACCAAAGTATTCAATAAGGGTTCTTATACAATACAAAAGACTTATTCCTCAACCAAAATGCACTACATTCAAACTTTCCAGAACAAAATGTCGCTAGAAGGACATGCTATTACTGTGGTTCAACAAATACAGACTTGATTTGTCTGAGCACATGTAACATGAAATATACAACAGAGATACAAACAGTTACGACCAAAGTATTCAATAAGGGTTCTTATACAATACAAAAGACTTATTCCTCTAACCAAAATGCACTACATTCAAACTTTCCAGAACAAAATGTCGCTAGAAAGGACATGCTATTACTGTGGTTCAACAAATACAGACTTGATTTGTCTGAGCACATGTAACATGAAATATACAACAGAGATACAAACAGTTACGACCAAAGTATTCAATAAGGGTTCTTATACAATACAAAAGACTTATTCCTCTAACCAAAATGCACTACATTCAAACTTTCCAGAACAAAATGTCGCTAGAAAGGACATGCTATTACTGTGGTTCAACAAATACAGACTTGATTTGTCTGAGCACATGTAACATGAAATATACAACAGAGATACAAACAGTTACGACCAAAGTATTCAATAAGGGTTCTTATACAATACAAAAGACTTATTCCTCTAACCAAAATGCACTACATTCAAACTTTCCAGAACAAAATGTCGCTAGAAAGGACATGCTATTACTGTGGTTCAACAAATACAGACTTGATTTGTCTGAGCACATGTAACATGAAATATACAACAGAGATACAAACAGTTACGACCAAAGTATTCAATAAGGGTTCTTATACAATACAAAAGACTTATTCCTCTAACCAAAATGCACTACATTCAAACTTTCCAGAACAAAATGTCGCTAGAAAGGACATGCTATTACTGTGGTTCAACAAATACAGACTTGATTTGTCTGAGCACATGTAACATGAAATATACAACAGAGATACAAACAGTTACGACCAAAGTATTCAATAAGGGTTCTTATACAATACAAAAGACTTATTCCTCTAACCAAAATGCACTACATTCAAACTTTCCAGAACAAAATGTCGCTAGAAAGGACATGCTATTACTGTGGTTCAACAAATACAGACTTGATTTGTCTGAGCACATGTAACATGATGAAATATACAACAGAGATACAAACAGTACGACCAAAGTATTCAAATAAGGTTCCTTATACAAATACA